>WTSP01000362.1:0-92115 GCA_025331215.1 Actenoides lindsayi | reverse complement strand
TTTAATTCTGATTTTCTTTAAATTATGTTGCGATTTTTCCCTTTTTGTTTTTTTATATTCTAGTAACCCTTTTTATTGATCTCCACCCCCCCCACCCCCCCCCCCCCCCCCTTTATAAACCTTGGATATATGTTCTCTCATCTCAGAGACTTAGACTGACATTTCAGCCAGGAGGGAAAAGTCATGGGAAGTCATTTATTGCACAAGAGAGAAAAACAATTTTCTACTGTTTTAAATTTGTGAGACTGTTTTCAAGAAATACCCCAATTGATCAGTCTTTCAGGCAGCAGCAATTGCTTTCAGGCATGTCTGATCTCAGTTTTGCATCTTCATCAGGTTTTGAATCTGGATGCTTCTCTACTGAGTCACTGCCATGTGACAAAGACAGCTACTTTGCTCATGTAGCTAATAGGCTGTTATCCTGTAGCAGGCTGATCATTAGAAGTAAACATGCTACTTAGCCCCATCATCTGCACTCTTAATACATCCATCCTGTTAAATCTGTGAGTGTTTACCTTTGAATTTAGAAACGGCACCATTAAGATTCTAGTTAGCAGCAACTTCCTCTCAGAATTAAAACTTGAAATCTAGCTCTGCTTTTCCGTTATAAAGCTTGCTAACTAGGATCTTAATGGTGTGGTTTCCAATTCACATTTTGGAGTGTTTTACTCTTGCACCATGAGCAGCATGAAAAACATGATCACAGCTTTCACTCTGTAAGGCTTGATGAATCGCCTTACCTCTCATCAGCCCAATGTGTGGCTGATGGGGACTTAAGTAGAGGCTTAACTGTGTGATGGGATGAATTTCAGCTCAGGAAAGATGCATATCCAACTCAGCATATGTTCAGCACTCCAACTCAGTTCTCCACAGAACTTTTTCATTCCTCCTTTTTCAGGATTCCAGGTGACACCATCACAACTATCATTTCACATAGTGTACATGCTGTCAAACATCAGATCTACGCAGGATGTGTGGAGAATGGTCTGTCCCATAAAATCTGTCCCAAATGAAGATCCTCAGCTTACTTTCTTTCTGTGGGAAAGTATGAATGAGTTTAGACTCTTGTTTTTTGCTACCTCGAAAGAGATGACTGAAAAATACATGATTAATGAGGGCTATGACAGAGGTTTATAAACTTAAGAATGATAGAAAAAGTACGATCAGGAAGTAATTATTCACTGTCTTGCTCCTTGCAAGAATTAAGGGTTGACCAGTGAAACAATCAGACGAAGCACAGAGAAGTAATTTCTCAAGCAGCACTCGGGTGATACATACCTCTCTTTCCCACAGAATAGAGTAAAGCACAGAAAAACCCTTGTAAGGGAATGAACAGACTCAGAATGGATAAATCCATGACTGGCTGCTAAACATTGAAATCTCAACGTGACCCGTGTATACAGGAGTCACCTGTCAGAAGGCGGGAGGAAGAATTATGCTGTTATTTTCCTGTTTCCTATATGCTTTATCCAAACAGCCATTCCTGTCTTTAGTTGGAGAAAGTATGATTCCTAGATAGACCATTGGTCCGTGAAATACTTGTATTTTCTAACGTAATTCATTCTGACCCATGTGAGGATCTCACTCTGCCAGGGGCAAAGCACTCTCAGTTTCTGACAGAGGTCTTCAGAAGCTGCTGATTGGAAGTGTAGGACATCCACTACTGCTGAGACACTAAATTGTTACACTAAAAGGGACGGGAGTGCAGAGGCCAAACTTTCATTTCACAGAATCCCAGAGTGGTAGAGTGTGGAAGGAACCTCTGGGGATCATCTAGTTCAACCTCCCCTGATAAAGCAGTTTTGCCTAGAGCAGGTTGCCCAGGCTTGTGTCCAGGTGGGTTTTGAACCTCTTCAGAGAAGGAGACTTCACAACTTCTCTGGGCAGCCTGTTACAATGCTCTGTCACCCTCAAAATAAAGAAGTTTTCCCTTATGTTTAGCTGGAACTTCTTGTGTTCTCCTTTGTGCCTGTTGGCTCTCGTCCTATCACTGGGCACCACTGGAGAGACTTGTGAGAGTCATTTCTATGAGTGCAAAACACATAAAAAATATTCTGATGCATGAAAGAATGGAAAAGAAATGAAGCTGAGGAAAATGAAACCATAGTTCCTCTGTCACTGGAAGCTAAATCATAATCATTATCATTAATTAGCAATACTTAAGAGTCTAAGTAATGAATCATCTTGTCAGTAGCTTTAGTGGGCTGAAAGGCTGAATGGCAACAGATTTTAAATCTGAGCATCTCCACCTGTTCTGCAGTCATTCCTTCCAGATTAGACCATGATGCAGCTTCTGGCAGTGTACCTTTGCTGTTGATAAACAGCAGCATTCTTCCTTCAGGGTCATCAATCCCACGCCTTTTAAGCAGCATTACATTAATTTTAAATAAAAATAAAAACAATAATAATAAAGCAGTCTGCAAACTAAGTCATAACAAAACAACACAGAGGAAATCAATGTTTGGGGCTGATCTGATTAAGTCAGGAAAGAAGAGGCTTTGTGAATGTGGAGCCACAGCTGGAATAATGCACACACATACATGCACGCACGCAAATAAATTTGAATTGTTTAAGGAATTAGAGTGTAAGGAAATGATATTTTATAGTACACCAAACTGCCAAACATGCCATAACCCTCTGAAAACCACTTACGCTTTAATGGCTGAGGGGAATAAAACTGACAAAAGAATAAATTTCCTGTGCACTCTGACATCAGAATAAATTTCCTATGGAAATAGTGTTGTTTTCTTCACTGATTTCAAAGAGGCCACTGAATATGATGACTTTAAAGGTATCTGTTCTTGGTTTGGTAGGGCGGTGTATCTCAGCTTGAAGAAGGTTGGAGAGATGTTTTCCTGTGAGAGGAACTGAGGATAGTAAATGGCCAAGAAAATGCTGTCACCTCTTGTGGAATAAGTGGGATACCTGGTGTGAAGAATTTTGTTTGGCAGGCGCCTGGGGTGAAATCTGCACATTTAGGAGCTGGAATGGGAGTTTATTCACACCTTAGCAGTAGAAGGGACTGTGCTGCTTACTGAGTTCAGTCTTCTTTGCCCAGTGGAAATCATGCCATGGATGTTAGATCTGAGAAAACTCACTGTGTGCACCCTCAAAATGCCATAAGCTGTAAAGCAACCTCTCCAACACACTGTAACAAGCTAAACTCAACACATTTAAATATTTTAAAAGATCAAAAACTACATAAATAGCAAGGTGCCTAAAGAAGCAAGCAGGAAAGAATGAGGGCATTGGTTTTGGACTTTCATTTTTAGTAGTTGTAGATTTGTAAGGTGGAAAATGTCCAGATGCTCCTAGGATGTGGCTTTTGCCCTAAGGAAGAAGGTGACCCCTCCTTTCCATCTGTTCCTTAAAATTCAGAGTTCTTTGGTGTATGATATAGATTTGAGGTCGTAATAATATGATGAGAGGAATAAAGGATATCTTTATTTAGAAAAGAATATTCTTCAAATCATTAGATGTTGACATCCCCATTAACCTAATCTGGCCTGACAGTCAGTGGAAGGATAATTAATAATCCCTAGAGCTAAGGATGAGAGTCATGTCTTCCTGAGGACTAACACAGGTCATAGGGCAGGTGAATGAAGCCCTTAAAACACCTATTTCTGTCCATTTACTCTGGAAGAAGTCAAGGGTGACAAACTCAGCACTGGATTTTGTGTTACAAGCATCTAAACTTAAGTGACATGAATCATACAATAAATGCCCTAACAGTGAGGACATTCATTATTCTTACATGGAATAATTGACCATGGAAAGGGGCAGAAACCTGTCCGTTGTTTGATACCTTTAAGCAATAATGGATACAATATCCCACAGGCAATAAAGCTACAGACATCTACTGTACCATCTATTAGGTTTCCTTGATCTAAGAATTTTATTACATTATCAAAGCAGGTGAGGCTGTATGTTGGCATTATATGAGCCTTACACACATTCTTCATATTTTTGTCATTCTTCTTCTAACTCCCTCGACTGACCCGACGCTGACAAGACTGTACAAATGGCATAATACAGAATGTGCAGGAGCAGCACAAACCCATAAAGTCATGCTTATACTTGCAATGATTCCTTCATCATCCTGATTAATCCTTGAACCTTTCCAGCATGCCAAAGCATCTGAGTGGGGCTTAGTGTGACATCCTGCTATATGTGAGTGCAGCCTTCCTAAGCAATCTTGCATTAATTATCAGTCTTTCGAATCTTGTCTCCCTTTGCTTCACGCGTTCCCTGACATGGGTAGCAGAGCTGCAGGCAGAGAGTAGTAGTAACAAAGCAGGAGGTGGAAGTGTTGTCTTCACCAGAAATTCCTATCTTAGTCCTTTTTCTGGGTAAAAGCTGCAGAGCCAGCGCATCAGCACCTGCATGGCTCCAGGGCTCTCCACCTGCAGTGCCATTTATCCTCCAGTTTAATTGAGATTAAGAGCAATGCCAAAAGATGAAACTAAAGGCATAAAGCAGCCTTCAAGGAATTCATCAAAGCTTCTTTCATCAGCCTTTTTCCCCTCCCCCTTGTTTTTCTAGCTACGGGTATTACCCCTTCATTCATCTCTCTACTTCTGCCAGTCAGGATGCTCAGGTAACTTAAATATTTCTGTAGAAATGTGTACTGTGCTGATGCTGTAAGTCGTGGCATAAAGTTTGGTTTTGAGCATAAGCCAGGAGACCAGTCTCCTGTTTCTGCATCCAACAGATGTCAGGTGACAGTCTAAAACACGGGGCAGTTTCCCTATTTTACCAAAAGAAAACTCTTTTGAAAGTTTTCTGATGTTGTCAAAAGCTATGTCAGTGCTGCTAGAGCTGCTACCTTCTGCTCATAATACTACAGCGCATGTCATGTTTCAAGGAGTTAGGTAATGGTCACTACATTATCTGGACAATTACCTGATGCAGGAGGACTGAAACTACCTGATCAACTAATTTTTCACCATGAGAACAATTAGACATTGGAATAATCTCCTAAGAGAAGAGATGGATTCCCCTACACTGAACAGTTTTAAGACTCAGCCTGACAGGGTGATGGGCCATCTAATTAAAGAGATATATATACATAGTTTACCTTAAAAGGTTGTACTAGTTGATCTTTAAGGTCCCTTCTAAGCTGGTATTCTAGGATTCTATGATTTATGATTCTACAAATTAGTGTGAGGAAGTAACTGGTGAAGACATCTTGAAGATTGCAAGGGTCCTGGGACCTCACACAGGTTTTGGAATCTGACTTTTCTACAAAGCAAATGTTTTCACTTTTCTTGAGATGGGGACATTTGAGGCCATGCTACAGAGTGTAGTGCTGGCCTTAACATTGCTGCAAATGTATGAGTACATGTAAACTACACAATGTTGAGTCCAGTGAAAGTCATGGGGTCCAGAGGCTGTACGGATTAGTCCAGAACTGATTTAACATATATCACTACCCTTCCATGCAGCTCTGGAGTAACCTGTTAATCCCATCCTTTCTTTCCATCTCTGCTGATTCTTCACTGTGATCTCCGTAACTTTAAAAAAAGACTTTTTTTCCCAATGAAAAAATGAGAATAGATGGATATGGGTATTTTAGTTGCTCTTTGACAGCTCTAAGATGATTGCTGGAGAAAGCTGCTTGCTTGGCCCTTAAAGCAGCTCTGACTACTGCTTTGGGGTACTTTCAAAGGATCTAGCATGGCCCATCCATAGGTTCCCATTCTAGTATCAGCTCAGAGTTGGTTTGGGGAAGCTCTGCTCTACACTTCATCTTATGCTTCCTATGTGTCATGTTCAAAGCAAAAAGGCAATGACAGAAGGAATGGTATTTCTCCTAGAGCTCCAATTTTCAGTCTCCTATCCACTTGATTTCACTCTATTGTGCTTGTTAGACTGATCGTCAGCTCCCACCTGGGCAAAGTACAGGGGAAACCCCTATGTTTCCTACCATAACTTCTTATAGGTTGCCTACAGGCAATGCCTCAGGTTTCACAGACAGTTGAAAGCAACGTCTTTTGGAAGATAAATCAAAACTTGTTAGAACTGTTGTGTGCGTTACATGGTCACTCTATATATATCAGCTGCCTTGCTGTTAAAATTTCAGATATTAAGTGAGGGATGCAAAAAAAGTACATCCTGGAAACAATTGAAGATAAGTGAATACTTCCTTTTCACTGTGAGGCAGCTAAATCTGTAGTTTCTGAGAGCCTTTTTTGTTCATAACATAGCTCTGGAAGTTCCACTGAAATCAAGAAGATTGGTTCTGGCTGTCCACCACAAGTGTTCATACTGTGATCAAATAGCACAATCAGAGTGTAGTGATAAACCAGACATGGTGAGGCAGAACAAATGGTCAGATGCCAAGTCACAGTGAACCCCACTGTGAACCCAAAACTGTGTTGGTTACTCTAGCTGATTCTTGAGACCCCAAAAATTTCTGAGAAAAGCCCAGAGGCTGGCACTGGCCAGATATACTCCCACCAGGGATGAGTTTTGAATAAAACAAATGCTTCCTAGGTCTTTGGACACAACAGCATTACTGACCTTGGGAAAAGAAAATAGTCATTGGACCAGAGAAGGTCTGCAAGACCATTTTATTTAAAAAGTATAGATAGAAGTCTAATGCTAGCTCTGCTGATGTATGATGTCTGTAAAATAACTCTCATTCTGAGTGTCTACAAAAAGAGAGAATATGCAATGTTTGCTTCATCAAGGTTCTTCTGTGTTATAAGGTCACAGATACAGGGTGCATCTGAGTGTCCATGAAATAAATGAGTAACACAGAGGAGTCCTGCCCCTCACACCTGACAGATACAAGCTTTTCTGAGACTCTTTTTGCCTTTTGTCATCAACAGAACCGTATTTCTACCATATATGTTTCCTCTCTATTTTTAGCAGTATTGTAATTCTGGATTTGCACTTGGAAATTAGATCTGAATGGTGTTGCCTCTCCATTCAAAACAGAAAAAACAGCCCTCCTGCTCTCTGCTACATACAAGACTTTTACATTTTTTTCCTGTTTTTGAAAGAAGAAAAACCACACACTGAAAGTAGGGCAGGGGAACAAAATGTTATAAGACAATCCAGCACATAAATAAATAAGACTGGACAAATTAGATATTCTGGCAGCAGTAGGGAATGAAAGAAGGCCTTATGTAAAACAAAACCAGGATACATAGATACAGCAAACACTCAAAACAGATGTGAAAAAGGCAGACAGTGTCCTAGAATGGAGAAGATCCCTTATCAAAGCTTTATAAAAGCCAACGCTAAGGTGTACCTTAGAAAGGTTTTTCCTTCTCTGATCTCCATGTTGAACAATCTTATAATCAGAAGTGAACCTCAAACACCTCTCAGCTGAGTTATGCCATTGTGTGTTCCCACAGTAATTAGGAATTTACAAATTTTTTAAAGTAGGACCCAGCTGCCTTTTCACTTTCCTTTTCTCATATACAGTACCTTTGATACAAGCTCCTAAACATTTTTTTCCCTTCTGTTTTTCTGCCAGAAAGCATTGCATACCAAATTGAGTGACATAAAAACATGGCTGAGTGAAGACTGAACAGTCAGAGAAATTTAAGGTTTCACTCAAGTAAATTTCCACAGTTATTGAGATACTTTATTGTATTTTTGTGTTAGTGAGGTTTCTTCCCTCTCAGTTTTTCCCACTCAATTTTCCTCTACATTTGCTAAAAGGCTGTATTTTCAGTCTTTCTTAAGAAGCTGAGACTACTAGAATGTCTTGCATCTTTTGATTCAGTGTACATTATAGATCCAGGGTACACTGTTGCCTGGTGGAGAGCTCTGCTTGCTTCAAACAATATTTTATGACATTACAATCCTTGAAAATCAGTTATATTCATTCTGCAGTTTTGTTCTGTAGGAAAATCTGTCTCTTCTAGAAAGAATGCTTATTCAGTACATTGGGAAGAGCAGTGAACAGGTTTTTGCCTTTACTGAAATATTGCAAGACTTGGTATTATACAGAAAAGTATTGTGGCATGAAGACATGTCCTATTTTCCACTTACTTCATATAAATGTGTATTGCTCTGAGATAATGGTAGGCTAATTCCCCTCACGAGCTCATGTTTGCTGAAGAGCATCAGAAAGGTAGTCAAGTCTGGCTTTGATAACAGGCTTGAGCCTGTGTGACTGTATTGACATAACCAAAGAGGTTGGATAGTGTGATGATTCTATCTCAGAGAATGCCCAGAGAATGGCAGAAGAGTGAGAATCCATGCATCACTCTGCTCTGATTGGCAAACAAAGCCCTGCTCCAGAATTATTCATCAATATTTGGTTTTAGGGTATGACAAAAAGAAATATCATTTGCTTTGATGCAGCCTCATGAATAGCTGTGGTCAAGATTGCAGCAAGGACCAGGGTAGATCTTGTCATGGCATGTGTCCACATGTATCCTTACTGTGCTTAGACATCCAGCAGCTGAGTAACACTCCAGTGAAGGAGGATGGAAATCCTGCCTAGCTGACTCTATGACAGCATCTGTTGCCTTCTCAGAGTCAAATGCATGGGCTGCAAACTGCTCTTCCCTCTGAGGTGTTTGGGGGGTAGCAGAGCTCAGCTTTTGAGCTCAAGACTAATTCAGACTGTGACAAATTTGTTCCCCAAATCCATACTCTTTTTAATCTAAATGTCAGGTAGGAAATTAAAGCCCTGCTGAAACGGAGTGTATTACCAGCATTTTATTAGATCACAAACAATTTAATAACCAGATAGAGGGAGAAGGTCATTTTGTTGTCAGTCCAGCTTATCTCATAAATTAGGCATCAGGTTTTGCACAAAAGCATCTCTCAGCAAATAAAATTATCTGGTCTGATGAAGGGCCTGTGCCCATGGAAAACAGATAACACAGATGAAAGAGGGAGTCCTGTAATAAAATTATTACCCAGGAATGTATTAAAAGGGGATGGATTCCTTAAAAATACTTATCACACATTTACCCTATTAACAGTAAGTAAATGCCAAAGTAGCAAAGGACGCACCTTCCTGATGAATTCATATGAAATAGTTTCAAGGTCAGTAAACAAAAAGGATGGCAGATGAAATATTGAGTATAGATAGGGTAGCTCTTAGTGACCTCACTGGCTGAAAAGGGCAGAAACCCAGAGCATTATCTCTTCACTAGAAATATTTATGGCCCAGAAATGACAGTCTTCTGAGTAGAAGCAGAGCAGTGAACGATGAGTACCACCGTGGCATTGATTTCAATGTATCATGCTGCAAATCTGTTTCTGGGGTGGGGGAAAGGAGTCACAAGGAAATGGTCTGGCTAGAGTAATTTTTTATTTGTTTTTTTTTTTTTTTTCCTGAGAATATGAAATCTGTTGCTCATATTTGTCTGTCTGCGGCTCTCAAGGGATTTCTGTGCCCCTCATCATCTCAGGCTGCCATCCTTCTTTTAGCCTCATTAGAGTGAATTTAGACCAGTGCATTAAGTGTCCTGCTGAAAAGGGTGGGCAAGTTGTGGCTCTTTATCCCTCAAGAGGTGCTGAAAGGCAAAGGTGTTGGTAGAAGCAGCAGCAGAAACTGCCTACATGTCAGCTCACTTCTGCTGCCACCATCAAGTTGAAGACACCACCATGGTGAGGATGGGATGGGATAAGTCCTTTCCCTCCTGTGACAGTGAGCAGCTGACTTGCATCTCTTTTCCGCTTTTCTCTGCATAAAGTTACATCAAACTCTCCTCAAAACATAGCCATGCACATTTCTTCTACCCCTTCTCCACATGGGCCTGGGGATGCAGTGAGCCAACGGCCTTCAGAAAATGAAGAAGCAGAATAAAATTCTGCAGAAAAGAAAGCTTTAAAATTGCTGCCAGCTTCCAATACAGTAGTCTCTGAACTCAGTATGCAAACAAAAGTTTGCTCTGGAAACCACTCAGTAATTATGCCTAAGATCCAGGTCTGGTCCATGTGCCAGAGCTCACAGCTCCCCTAGCAATGCCCATGGAACAGCCCATCCATCTCATTATTCTGCTTCACACAAAATCTCTCTGATTAATGCCTATTCTGATGTGATTTTATTCGCCTGAACTCAAGCTCTGAGCGGATGCAAGACACCTGGTAATCTAAACTCTATTTTTCTTCATGCAATAAAGCTGGGCCAGCCTCACCGAATACTCTTCTGTTAATGAACTGCCACTGTTCCTCCTTCTAATTCTGCAGTGTATTGGTGATGAGTTTGGCCTAGCAATCACTTAAAAGACACACAGATTGAGAAGCTTTTTCAGTGCGTGGATCCCATTGATTTGAAATCACACTATTTCCAAACACTTCGACTCTGCCTGTGCAGCCCAATGTGAGAGAGAAATGTATTCTTGGTAAGGTGTTTACCTTTCTATGAGAAATAAAACAGCAGAAAACTTTTTTTTGGGGGGGGAGGGGGAGAAAGAGAGAGGGACTAAAGGCAAAGAGTATTTTCTATTCTGCCATAAACACTGCTTAGTGAAGAAATGGAAGAACTTTACTGACATATTCTGCTTTGGGTGGTGGACTTTCATTTTGTCTCTTGGCTGAGAAGCCAGGATCTGTCCCTACGACTAGCAGTAGGTTTCTAGTGTGGTCCCAGTGTTATTTACCCAATGTCATCCAATTTTTGTGCTGCTAACGAATGACAACCTTGTTCCTGACAATAGTTTAGAAATTATGCATGGTCTGATGGGGTGCAAAATCCTAGGTCATTTGTTCATAGAACATAGGATGTCTTAATGTGGAAACCATTAGTCAAGGATAGGCTTTTTATTGCCAAATGCAAAGGGATATGCATTCCCAGGACATGAAATGGTTGGCCATCTTAACAAGAAAAGAAAGTCATGTCTCAAGAGAGATTTATGGGCCACTCAAGGTTAAAAATAAGAAAAGCTCACACCGTGGTATTTCTGCTAAACATTTAATCCAGTGCTTGGATTTATTTACTGTCCTTGTATAGATTATTTTAGCATTGGTGTCAGCAAGGCTGTAGACTTCAACAAGGTCTTAAAAACCTATTGCTGATGAAGTGTGTGGTTAACCAAAAGACTTGTAAGTGGAAAATAAATAACAGGATACGACACTCAGGCTACACGTTCTGGATCCATTGGTAGGTAGAGTACATATAAACATGTGCTTTAGGGTTATAAGGTGCAAAATCCTGTGTGTGGGCACAACAAATGCAACCCTGGGGACATCTGGGGTGTTACAAGGCCAAGACTGCCTAGATAACCATATCAGTATCAGTAATAATAGATAAGGCTGGGATTACATAGGTAATGCTATCAGAAACACCAACTTTGGGTATAGCTACAGCAAAACTGAGACAAATTGAGAATAAAATAATTTGAGGTGAGTTGTCTTTCTAGAAGGACACAAGAGCAGAGAGAAGGAAGGGTCAAGATGGGTGGGGAAGAGAAAGCATGGGAGAATAGAGCAGATAAGGATAAAGAATGTGGGTAGACTGCGTGTTTTGTGGGGTTGTTTCAAGAGGATTCAGCCACGACACCCGGTGCCAGTTTTCAGATTTTGTCTGGAATGGGAAATGTAAAGAAAGAAATAATGTGAAAATGGGAATTCCTGTATTCTGAAGATGAAAGCAAATGGATTGAGAGAAATCCTCATCAGTTTGTTGGTTGGTTGTTTTTTCCCCCCACCTCCTCTGAAGAAGAATTTGTATAAAATCCAGCCATGGGATCATCTACAGCTTCTTATAACTGCAAGTAAGCTTCAAATCAGATGCCAATGTCCAAACCCTGACAGTTTTGGAGAACTTTAATCCATTAAGCAATTAAGTAATTTCTTTAATTGTGAGACCATGCCAAGGTCCAATGTTTGACCTTGATTAATATTGGGAAAGATTGCATTCTGACCAGTCCAAGAGCTATCTAATTAAAGGCTAATCAAAGTAATACTGGTGAAAGCTTTTTAGTCTGTTCTACAACTTTTGATAGCACTTTGGTGTTATCAACATGGTGCCAATAGTGGATCAGGTTAATTACTGGGGGTTATTGCTGCAGATGCTTGATGGAAACAGAAGGCAGAACTTCTGCTAGATTTATGAAATACCCTTTTTTCTGTTGTTGAAAGATAAATGCAGAAAACCATACAGAAAATACAGATGTTATTTAATAATAATAGCCTTTTCTGAGAACTGAATATCCCTTACTGTGGAGGTAGTGGTTAACAGGATAAAAAATTCAATCCATCTCAATCTATGCACTTAAGCAGAGCTATATTCCTGTTGTTATTTACCTGCTCATATCTCCTTATTTGCCTCAATATCTTCTTATTTGCCTTCTTATTGATAAATATTTCTCTCTCTACGGTATTTCTGAAGCACATGACACCCTGTGATCTGAGTGCTCAGCTGCTGGTTTTGGGATCATCCTGTACACAGAGACACAGAGGCTCTGAAAGCAATGGCTAAGCGGTGAAGATCCATGGTGAATTTATATTAGACATTAGGAAGAAATTTTTTACAATGAGGGTGGTGAAACACTAGCACAGGTTGCCTAGAGAGGTGGTTGGTGCCCCATCCTTGGAAACATTCAAGATAAGCAGAAATGTGTCCTGTGCAGTATCCTTAGGTTAGCTTTCTTATCTCTCTTCATTTTCTTGTAATCGTTTGTCTACTTACAGATTTATTTATTTGTGGGTTTATTGTTTTTTTCATGAGTCATTCACTACCTAAGCAATTGTATTTTCCTTTGATTTCATGACAGTGGCTTTCTTTTGTTTAAATCACTCTTTTCCACTACAGAAAGCAGCCATTTACCTTCAACGAGCACAGCACAAGGAGGAGAGGAGTTATCTGCTTAAACAAGTTGCTCCATGTATCAACTGAAGAGGTTCTACTGTTTGGTGAACGGGGTGAGTAGATGAAGCCATGGGGTATCTCAAAGGTATTTTGTAGCAGAACTACTACATGCAGTGACATTGAGTTCCTTAGCTCACTGTGCCTCACTATGGCAGGATACAGTGTCAACATTCAAAGTGACAGTTTTGTATATCTGTGTCTCTAAAGCCAACCAAAAGAAGGCCTAAGGATTCTTTATGAAGGTTTATTGTTATTATTATTGCCTGCACCAGCTTCCCCCTCGAGGATCCTTTTATCACTCAACCCAGGCAGCAAATTAATTCTCCCCTAAATGCAAAATCTGATGACATTTTTTCCATAAATCAAGACACTATCAGGGGATTTACTCCAGGGCAGCAGATTTCAGCCTTGACTTTACAAAGATTTCAGTTTAGAAAGGTTTCCAGCAGAAGCTGTCTCTGTCCCCCAAATCTTTCTGCTGCTGGAAGGCAGTGCCGGTGAAATGCTGCATATGACAGTTCCTCCACAGCTGCTTTTAGGGTGAGAAATGAGAACAGATGGAGCAACTGTGGCAGAAACAATCTCCAGGGTGGAAAACTCATGTCTTCTTAGTGTGAACTGATGAACTGAAGCTGGTGTCTGTGTCAGATTTTCTCTCCTGTATAAGTAGAATCAAGCAGGGGACATTAAACATGCAATTTTCCAAGGGAACTACTGAAGTACCAAACAAATAAATTAAGATAGAGCAATGGATTCAGATGATGTGTTAAATATCCGTTTTAGGTGGACTGCTAGCATATATACTTGAGAAGACTGTGTGAATTTATATGGATATCCTCAGCCAATTCGAGGCCTCAGCATTACTGTTACTGTGTCCATCCTAATTTGCAGAAGGTGAAGCCACATAAATGTTTTACTGAGCACAAATGCTTTACAAGAAAATATCCTCTTGCCTTCTGAAACATTATAATTGATAAAACAGAGATGATGGAAAAGTTTCCAATAACTCCTATCTTTAACTATCATTGTTCTGAGGAGTAGATTCTCCTTTAGGAATTGGTTCAGCAGAGATGACAAGCACAGTAGTGGAATATCATAGTAATAGCCTAGCTCCATGTGAGAAGGACTGTGTTTGCAATATTGCAGTCATTACTCAGAAGGAGCAGAGTGCCCAGGACAAGGAATTATCCAACCTGCTAGTCTGCAGAAGTCAATGAACCCAAGCAGAATTTCAAAATTACACTGGTTACAGTAAACTCCATGCATTGTCATCCTACCCAATACAAAAGATGTTGCACAACTGTATTACCCCAGGATAGAAAAGCTATCATCATCACCATCATAGAGGCATTTCCATTGCTTTTTTATTTCCCCCAGTAGACACTGATTTCCCCCTCTTCCCTCAGTTACGAGTGCTGGAAGACCTGAAAAAAAAGGCAGAGGTGTAGCCCAGATGACAAAAAGAGCTGTTCTCTTTACTCAGGCTGACGTATGAGGCGGGCATCCCTGGGTTTGAAGGGCTGGGCTTCAATTTATTGTCAACCAGCTGTGTCACTGTGAGTACAATTAGGCTTATAGTGAGTAATTTTTGGTGCATATTTAATCCAGGCTAGGTAAATTTCTTTTCATGAACACAGTTGCTCAGTATTCCAACATCACAGAAGGCTGGGTTTAAAATATCAGTACTACTGGAACAAAACTGAAAAAACAGAAGCAGAAATATTTGAGGAGGAAGAAGACTTCTGATTCTTGTTTGAAGTCAGCAGCAAATAAGCACTCTGCTAAGCCAGAATGATGGGGAATGAAAATGGGTGCTGGGAACTGACTGCCAGAGCAGATAGCATTTGATTGTTTCAAGTGCTTGCTACTCCTACAACAAGAAAAGCTGAACTGTTAGGAAGCTGCTTGGGCACTGCTCTGGTTTAGCAGTCAGGTGAATTTATCCTAAACCATGATTGGTAATGATTTCTCATATTCTGATGGCACGGGAGCAGATTTAGTTGTAGATGAGTAGTGGAAGTGGCTAGTGCTGAATAACCAGCTCTTCAAGCCCTGCATTATTCTGCATTGCACCTACCCCAGCTGTCAAAACTCATGTTCACATGACCCCTGTTACCCTTGTATGTTATACTGAAGAACAGTTGGTATAAAGAGAACTTAAGGGGTCAAAAAAATCACAGCAACTTCAGAACTAAGAAGCAAGTGGAAGGTTTAACCTCACCACGTACAAACAAACAAACAAAAAGAACAACAAAAAAAACAAACAAGAAAAGAGGATGTGCCTGCAGTTATAAAGCAGTTCTAATTTTTATTTAATTCTGGAGGAGGATAAATGTTTCATTCTGGATATAATTCGGATATAATTGCTGGGTTTTGAATAGACTAAGTTAAGGAAGGTGGTTAAATAGAGGGATCTGGTGCCACAAAAAGGAAAAAAAAAGTCAACCCCCATAATCAAATAATCTTTACAAGTACATTGAAAGAGCTGGCAGAAAAGATGCACTGGAATGAACATTGCCTAGAATATCACTGAAGGCACAAGCAAAATGTCTGGGATATGCTCTTAAGTGCAAAGCAATAATCATTGATTTTATGTTTCAATTATCCCAGACTCATTTGGTCCCTTATGCCTTTAAAATAAATATATTAGGTCAAAGTCCTTTGGGATTTCATGCATCTTGAGATCAACTAATGTCTTTAACAAGCGTTTTCCCTTCAGAACTGCCAGCATGAGCAAAATTCAAAGACCTGAAGAGGGGAAAATTACATTTATTAGAGAAACCGGTCAAAGAATGCACACCCCACAGCCCCTTGCAAAAATAAGGAATGTGGAAATTAAAGCAGCAATACAGGTTCAAATGTAATCACCTTACACTTCTTTGGAAGGATTTCGATGTGCTAGTACAACAGTACTTGAGGCAGTAATGGTACGAAGGCAGGCAGACTGCAGAAGTGTTAATGGCAACACCTTAATTGACTCATTCTTGTGATTTCTGCTAATGTGTGCCAAATAAGACAAACCTGTGAGTGGTCATGTTCTCCCTTGCTGAAATCAAATATGGGCCCAGCTCTTGTGTCACATGGCCTTGTTTGTCAAAGGGAGCAACTCATCCTTCTGAATCACTAGAGTTTGTGATTCCCACTTGAAAAAAAACAAATGAAAAAATTGTTATATGAAGTGTCACAATATAAACTCCCGTATTTCTATCAATCGAGAATTTATGGCTCTGCGACACTCCTCAGGAAGCTGTAGGTAGGAGTTTTAATCAAATTCTGGAAAACTTTCAAGGTTACTTCATCATTTTATGTTTCTCTTTCATGAATTACATGCTTGGTGGGGGGAAAAAAAGAGACAGTGACTCTCTAAAATGCAGCACTTTTCCAACCATATAATTGACGACATCTCATCCCTGAGTGGACAAAAGCTTTTCTTGAGTTACAAACTCATGCAAGGGCAGGAGTTATGAGCTGCTGCCTTTCTTGTAGGTCTTGAGAAGATATTACAGATCTAAGTCTGCTTTTTTTTTCATTTAAAATCTGTCCATGTACAGCAGGACACTGGCCCTAATTTCCTAACTTGGAGCCAGAGGGTGGGTACAAGCTGCAACGTAACAGAAAGAGGTGGAGAAATCATCAGTAACTAGCATTGCTTGTCACTGGGGCAATAGCTATTTGGACTAATCTGGGGTTCTAGGGAATCTTTTCCTGTCCCAAATATTGCTGCAATAGATACAAACAGTAGAAGCAAAGCTCCTTCTTCAGATTTGTGAGTAACTCTGTTTCTTCTGTCTTCAGAAGAAGGATGATTTCTTTGGAAGTCTGGAATTGACCTAGTCATGCAAGAATGCATCCACCTGACAAAGGACATTCAAGAGGCTTGCTTTCTCAGGCTCCTTAAAGAGAAAATAAGATAAGAAAAGAGGAGAAAACCAATTATTTCCATTCCTATGGCATATTACTGTAAAATATCAGCCATTGCAAATGGATTCATTGGTGCAGACATAATATACTTCTGTAAATTTTGGTAAAATCTTGAAGTGCTGGCAACCCTTCTACCAAAGGCAATGCACAGCCCTCCATTTCCTACCTCAGCTGAAACACACGCTTTTATGGAGGAATTGATTCTTACAGCTCAAAATAAATCAACATGTTCTCATCGTATTTTGAATCCCACCAAAACAGATAACTGAATGGAAAACGGATACAAAATGGCTTGCAATAAAAGGGCTTTTGGGTTGAGTGCTTATTTGGAGTCCAGGTAACTTAGGTTCTTGTCTGACATCTACATCCTGGACCTGCCTTGTTTCTTCTTTGGGAAAGCTGGTATTCCTTGATTTCTCTCTCTTTTTTTTTTTTTTTTTTTCAATCTCTCTCTTTAATGAAACTAAGAAAGATGCACTCTACTCAAAATTATGACTCATAGGTTAGGTGATTTAAAGACAGACTTTGATGTTTGTAATGTATGGTCATTATGGCTCAGGGGTGGTAATTGGTTTCCAATCTTTCCCTTCCAGCATTGTCTTTGTAAGTAGTAAAAAACCCTTATGCTTTTGTGTCCTTTGAGAAATCTTCCCCAAAGCAAAATAAGTAACTGCTGTGATAATAGTAAGTAAACAAAGAAAATCAAACCTTCTCTTCTGACAACTGTGTACCATACCCACTCGAAAAAAAAGAAGCATTCAAGTAACCTGAGCCTTACCTTCTGTATTTCTAAAAAGAAAAAATTTCCCCTTGTTTTTCACTCTCCTTATATTAAAAGTGAACTGACGTGCATATACATCCAGAGAAACGTTTTCAAAAACTTTTCTGTTTGTAAGTCTTCTTTTAAAATTTTTTTGTATTCTGGTCCCTGTGTAACAAATTACTGTGTGAGACTTAAGTATATTCTTATAGTTAACTGTGTCTTCAATGCAGCTCTGCTCAAAGGAGGTGAAATAAGCTTGTGCTCATATGCTGTGTTGAATTGGATCCTTGACTATCCGTACAGAAGTGTAAAATAAAAATGTCATATTTTATGGAGTGCTAAATGAATAACAATTGGGAGAATGGTAAAGGTTGGAGAGAGGATCTGTTATATATTATCTGTACATAAGAAATAACTTTGCTTTAAAACATTGGACTCTAAGGCATTTCCAGCTTCTCTGTTCCTAAGAATCTAAAAAGGCAAAAATGTACTTCAAAAACAACAGAAGCAGAAAGAAGAAAAAAAAAAAAGGAAAATAAAAATCTCCTTTTAGATATTAATGTTGGTAGAATAAAAACTGCTTGGAGACATGGCTTGAAAAGCTTTCATTACCTGTACTGCAATCCAATCTATCTACTTATTTATCTGGAGTTGAAAGAAGCTGACAAATTCGAGGTAATATTAGAATGCAACATCAGTCCAATTAGCCTTGACAGCATTAATAACAATGATGTGCCACCTGTATCTGCTAAATGTTTCACCATCTTGGATTATGTTAATTGAAATTAATCAGCAGCAGAGGGAGGAGAACAAAGGCTGAGAGAAATTTTTAAGAGATATGATGGATTAATGCACTTACAGACTTGACCTGATGTTAGGGAACAAAACATGCATCTACATACACATGAAGCAATTCAAGACAATTCAAAGCCAGGCAGATTTTTTTTTCACTTGTTTTAATAGCATATAGCAAGAAACATGGATAAATTTTGCAAGAATTGGGTTGATTCCTTCCATGCAGTATCCCCAAGGAGCTGACTGTAATATCTATTCATCCACCTGCATAAAGATAAATATCCAGGAAAGAAAAAGCAGTTTTCTGTATCATCACTTAATTAATGTCAACCCTGGATAGCAAAATAGTTTGCCTCATTTTCCAGACTTTTAATGAGCTATACATTTTGAGTAGGGATTTCTTCCCCATCTTTGTGCATGGCTAAAATCTGCCATTAACAGATAAATTTTTACGTGTTCTATGTTTCATCCTTCCACAATAGGGTAGTGGGTTTAGGAATCTCACAGCAGTTATCTGGGGATTCATGGTGGGAAGCAGAAAGATCAGTCAATCTATAGGTGACTGCCTATAGACAAGTTGATAAATGCACAGGGAGAATATACCCATTTCACCATTAAGTATTTTGCAGCTTGAATCTCTTCTGGAAATTTCACCTACCTGAGCACTTTTTCTAAATCATTTCTAAAGGGAGAAGGAGCAAGGTAGCCACAAGTCATGTGTCATTAACAGAAATCCTATTTTCAATGCTGGGAAAGTGCCTCAGCATCTCAGAGTTACAGCTAGAGAAAATACTACTTTCTATTTTTATCTTAAACTCCTGTTGCTAGAACTGATTCAGTTCCCTTGTCAAACAGTTCAGGAACAAAGAACTGAAAAGGTGCTTATATCCTCGCCTTAGCTATCAGAAGAAATTATATAATCCCATGTGGGAAGTTCTACCTAAAAAATGTAAGATTTCTTTACCACTACAGTTTCCTTCCCTTTATATGTTTCCTTAAAGCCTGAGTAACTTCGTCCAAGTTCCAGGCATAACAAGGGGTCTGGAGAACATACAAAAGCAGACATCACAGCAGAACCCATGAATTATGTGATGCAGGCTGTTCTCTGTGGTGATGAGGGTTGGAGACTGTGTATCTCACATTATCTGTAACTCGTTTGATCAGTGGGTTGAGGTACAGAAAGAGTACTTGATGGGTGGTAGAACACAGCAACACAGAGCAGATGGTGTGAAGTCTTTTCTTGGTCAACATGACAAGACACAGGCTGGACTCTGCTCCTGCATTTGAAAAGTCCTGGTCTTGAATTGAGGCATTTTTTCCTACGTCTTTTGCCAAGCAATGCAATAGAGGCACATTGTCATCACCTGCTGACATGAGTAAAGACAGGTCTTGATCAGTCAGAAGGCAATGCTGCCATGGTCCTGCATATTCCTTAGTATCTGGATATCACTTATTGATACGCTTATATTCTGCCGCTCGGGGACATAGTTGCTGTCCTCATTTTGCATGTGGAAGTTCCTAGACTCAGCAGTTATGTGACAACTAAAGTTACCTAAGAATCTGGAGCACAACCTGTGAGATAGAAACTAGATCTTCTAAATCCCTATTAACTTGTTAGGTGGATACTCTGGTCTCAACCTAAAAATACCAGGCCAGAAAAGACTAGTGAGTGACTGAAACAGAGAAATTAGAATTGTAGTAACAATTTTATTTGCTTTATCCTGATACCTCTTCTTCTTCTGTTCTCTTTTTTACTTCTTTTAAAAATTGCACATGAATTTGCTTCAGTCTATTTTAAGCAGCCACATGTGTGCCAGCAGCATGGGTGCTAAGGTCAGCAGAGAAACCTTTCAAAGCTGACATGGTGAACAATAATGAGGCCATCAGAAGCATCTTCACTCTCTCCTGCTCATACACAGCGTGCTTAGTCGAACTTGCCACATATTATCAGGCTGTAATTCATTTAGGCATTGGTCAAGGGATAATGTCCAACGTTAGTCTTCAGAAATCTGATAAAGATATAAAACTGAAACAGCAAGGAGGAAGGGATATTGTTTAATCAGGGTGGAGATGAGCAGAGATACTTAGCAAGCATCCCACTGACCTGGAAGAACAACAGTAGTCTCGATTCAGGAGTGGTTATGAAGGAAAGAGTGAAAAAAAACCAAACCAGTTCATTTTTTAATAAGCCCTGTGAAAGATGTTCTTCATTTCACAGCATGCTTTTCCACAAATAGATTCAGATGTTGGGGTATCACTTGTTTGTGTCTGAAGAGTGATATGTTCTTGAGCTAAAAATGAAACACTGAGCAGATGCTGACTTGAAGCGACGTGTTCCTAAAAGCAGGCGAGTTGGATGCTGTCAACAGTCAATAAACACATGGGAAAAAAAAAAAAAAAAAGAAAAAAGCAAAAAAGAAGAAGAAAAAAAGAAAAGGCTGTCATTAGACATAACACTGTTTGACAGGGGATTAATGAACAGGATTAATTAAACAGTTATGACTAACCCCACAGACCAAATTCTCATCTCCAATTTACAGGTGAAGAAAGTAAGACATGAATCAGTGTCACCTCACTGGGGGAACTGAGGTGTTTGCCTTCAACCTCCTCCTCCGTAGACATGTGCTTATGTAGAGCTTGTCTTGCTGCAGAAGGCAACTTCTTTTCCACTGAGCCATCTCCAGAGTTGTGATACCTTGGGAGTATATGCAAGCCTGTGACTAACGTGTGCCAAGCAGTCAGAGATAAAACACCAGGGTGCAAAATTGAACCAGAACCCATTATAGAGATAGACATGGAAGAGAAATGGGAAGAAAAAAACAAACAAACAAAACTAAAACAGGGAATGATCATTTATATTCCTCTCCTTCCTGCTGGGATTTCTTCTCTTCTCTGTCCTGATGGGGAGGTACTGCTTTGGAGGAAAGACCTCCCTTCTCCTTCTGATGGTCAATAACTATACAAGGACAGCAACTCATAGACTGGCCACAGGGCAACAAGAACTAGGTGCTGCAGAACCAACAAACTAATCTGGGTAGGGAACAAAAGCCATAATCTCCTAAGAGTGACATTTTGGATGAGTTAACATCATAGGGACAAATAAGTAGTAGGTCCTCAATTCATGTCATAAAAGCAGCGTGTTTGTCAAGAAAAGTGTATTGTTATAGATACCTAACAGAAAAGCTGGAAGGTGATCTGAAGCTCTGCTGCACTTTCTCTGTATACTTTTGCAAATTTTGCTGAATGTTATCGTTTCAGACCAAGATGTTTTACCTGTGTGAAGGTCACCTGTCATCTCGCCTCCATGGAAACTTCTAAAGGAATTTTCTTCCACTGTTACTGTTATTTGAAAAGATTAACCTTCCTCTTTTCTAAGTCTTCTACTTAGGAGGTTTCTCTATTTTCTTATCTTCACAGTATAGGTTTGACAATGCACCTTCAAGGATGCAAAAATTTCCATGAGCTCCAGCGCTCTTAAAACATAGTTCTATTCTGCTTCTAAATCCTTCAATTCTTTGTCTATGTCTTAGCAGGCAAGTGAACAGAGGAACACTTATCAACCTGAAATTTGTTTATTTATGGTCTCCCACTTCTGTACGATCATTTTCTAGTAAATGTGGAGGTGCAGACAAGTTTTGCTTTTATTTATTTGTGCTGTTTGTTTAATTACTCTGGCATTGCTGGGGTTTCGTGTCCTTATGTCATCCTTAAATGACACCAGAGAAATTTAATCCCATTTACTTTGTCGAAGGAAGATATTTATATAATTTAAAACAATGGCCATCTTTTCTTGAAAGAAGAGTCCTCTACAATGACTGAATGATTTTCTTAAGCTCTTTTTAGATCTCTCCTTATTAGCTGCAAATTTAATTTCAATATATTGCATTTTGGACTCTAAAGAAAGAAAAGGATCAGATTTGTTAGATTATGCTTGAAAACAAAGACGACATTTTGTACAAGATGGTAAGAAATTATCACCAATGTCTTTTGAAAGGAAAACCTCAAAAGAGAAAAGTCTGGGGGGTTTTTTTTGGTAGCTTTAGGGAAAAAGAATAATATGTGAGCTAAATAAATGTAAGGTTAATACTTTAAGACCAGACATATTTATATTTTCTATACTATTCACTTTCATCAGTACTTACTCACTTGGTCTTGAGTACAGATTGGGCAGTTTTATAGATCGCGTTACAGCAGCACATAGAGGACTTCCAAGGACTGCACATATATCTGACTGGTTGTGCTGGTTTGACTGGAACAGAGTTAGTTTTCTTCACACAAGCTGGTATGGGGCTACGTTTTGGATTTGTGCTGAAAACACTGTTGATAATACAGGGATGTTTTAGTTATTGCTGAGCAGTGCGTACAGAGTCAAGGCCTTTTCTGCTCCTCACACCACCTCAACAGCAAGTAGGCTAGGGGTGCACAAGAAGTTGGGAGGAGGCACATCTGGGACCAAAGGGATGTTCCAGACCATATGACATCATGGGGGGAAGAAAAAGGGAGGGCAGGACATTTAGAGTGATGCCATTTGTCTCCCCAAGTCACCATTACTCATGATAAATCCCTGCTTCCCTGGAGATGGCTTAACGCCTGCCTGCTGATGGGAAGTAGTGAATGAATCCCTTTTTCTGCTTTGCTTGCACATGTGGCTTTTGCTTTACCTGTTAAACTGTCTTTATCTCAACCCACAAGTTTTCTCACTTTTAACCTTCCGATTCTCTCCCCCATCACGCTAGGGAGTAGTGACTGGATGGGGCTTAGTTGCCACCTAGGGTTAAACCACGACACAAGTGTATTATGGTCAGTCATTCTCTACTCTTCTGTAAATAAATGTTCCTTCTCTCTGCCCACAGTAACAGCCTCATCACCACTTGAGACTCCTTGATTAAATATGACAAGCAATTATCAAAGTGTCATTACAAGCAGAGATAGCACATCATAGTCCTTCCCTGTAAAATGCTATTGTGGCTCTGCAGCTTGAGTGCAACTCAGCTTTACAGTAAATGGAACATTACAGTACAAAGCAAATATTTATGAATATCATCAATAGGTAGAGAAGTTACGCTCTACAGTATATAGATGAAGTAATCTGCATATGATGGAAAATTGTGAGGTTGTGATACCTGGTTTTGAATTAGAATTGATTTAAAAAAAAATAATAAAATCTCCATCTTTAAGAAAAAACATTGTATTGCTATGTATTGTATTTACCACAAGCTAGGGAAAAAAAATAACATTTTAAAGGCTTCAATGGAATAATAAATTCTGAATACAATGAGAACAAAACTTTTCATCACAGAGCCATTTGCTCTTTGTTATCATCTTCACAGAAACTGTAGTCCTGCTCAGTCATTCTCCTTTCAAGACGTATATCCTGGCCAAACTAGAACTCCATGAATAATTTTCTTCAATGGGCTCCCCAGAAACCTTTGTGGTACATTTGAGGAGACATTTCAGCTTTCTCAATGGAAAATTTTGGCAAAAATAATTCTTTCCTTCGAGAGCATTTCTATTTCAATAGAACAATTCTTTCAGGTGGGAAATGTCTGATCTTTTCAAACAGGCTGTGGTGACTAATAGAGTGCCAGTGCCTCAGGCTCATGACAACATAAGGCCAAAGGTGATTTTGTGATGATGGTCACAAAAGAAGATGTGTTGCATGCCTGAAGGAGCCTCCAGACTAATGCCTTAAATTCTTATATAAAATATTTGACTTTCCATGAACTCATGCCCCATGGCTTTTTGGAGGCAAGAAGGGGGCAGGGGAAGAAGAGATGGCAGGAAGGAGCTGAAGTCAGGAGACAGAGAGACAATGTCTGCCTGGAGAACAGGGTTATACTCACTTGGCAGCACAGAGTTAGTAAATCGAAAGAAATGGCATTAAGCATGGATTGATTAATGGCAATGACAATGGAGACAAACAGATTCCAGGCTAAATCCTCTCCTCTGTGCCTTTCACTGTATCTCTGCTGCAGTGCAGAGATGTCATCACTTCTGCCTGGTGGCTGTTTGCCTCCTTTTTCTATTGAAGTGATGAGCAGTTGTGGTCAGAGATGAGAGGGCAGCATCTATTCAGAAACAGCTCTACTGGGTGATTTTCTTCCCCCCAGCACAACCATCACCATACGTGGAAGTGAAACTGATTTCGGTGAATGTTTTGTTGGATGTGCAGGGAACTGTTGTTAAGGATGACAAGAGCCAAGTGCAAGCCAACTACAGTCTGATATTAATCTGTTTACACTTTTCTTCAATATGCTTTTCTTGCTAATGTTCATGGAGAAACTAGTGGCTGAATAGCAATCTACTTAATTTCCTTTTTCATTCAAAGAAAGACAATTAGTCTTGAAAGAAATCTCTGCTAAACAGTGCTGGGCAGCCTATAGATGGGAAACAAAATTTGTCACTTGAGAGGACAAACTGAAGACCCCAGTCCAACAACACCTGTCCATGCTTCACTTCAACAGTAAGACTAAGCGTTGTAATTAAACCCCATTAAACATTTCACTGATGGTTAGAATAGTTTTAAATTGGAATTTTAGTCTGTAAAATTCACATCTTTTCAAAGCTGGGGCTATAACATTTTATAAAGAGCATTTTATAAAGGAGTGACTGGATGGACTTGTCCTTTGAAGACTGAGAGCCACACAATGTCATTAAAGTAATAGCTCAGCACCTAATCCTACAGTAACCAGTCATGTATCTCTACCTGCATGTTAATGCTTATATTCATAAGTATATTAGATAATTATAAGTGATATAACTGTGTGTAATACACTATATAGAGAGTACAAACTATAAATACCTAATACAGTTGTCAAAATTAATATTAATAAATACCTTAATATATAAAGAATTTCCTTATTCTTGAGATGCTGCACACACAGTGCATTTCACTGAGGATTAGCTAGAATGTGATGTGGTTTTCAATCTAGAAAGCAGTTCTACTGATATTGGACGGTTTATCATAAAGTAGTCAGTATAGCTTTATCTGTTTAATACATTTGTGGTATTGCAGATCATTAAAAAAAAAATAAATAAAAAATCAGTTAAAACCAAGTCAGGATAATGTTTAGAAATTAGGCTACTCATTAAAATCAATAGAATATTTAAAATCCCTGAGAACATTAATTCTGGATCAGAGCTCTCACCAGGACTCGTGTTACCTCACTTTGGCTGTTGAAAAGTTGTTTTCTTACAGCTACTTGTCCACACACCTTTGATACAGAGACACAGACACCTTCAGACCACAGCCTGCTGCATCCTTTAGTGCTGAAAATTTAAAAGTGAGCTTGCAGGGCTGCATTACATGAGACACCTCATTTTCAGAGAGCTAAGCTGAGGTCAGAAAAATCCTGCCCATAAATCGGGAAAGAAACCCAACCTCAGAAACAATTTATTTAAAGTAATCACCATCTGCTGTTAATAAACCAGTTGAATTTAGGCATCTGGAGTTGAGTTTTCTCAACACTGAACTTAGTCTATATTTACTATGTAACTGCTACAGTTTTGAGAACTGCAAGTTTCCATGGCCATTTATGGAAATATGTGGAGATTTTTCTTAAGAATAAATAAATGCTTTTGTAAGAAAAAGAGAAAAGGAACCTCAACATCCCTTTGACCTTATTACCTCCTGGAGTGCCTGTGAGCTGAGAAGCATTTCTGCTTTGTTTAGGAGTCTTTGACTTGAACTATTAAAAGGTCTAGTCAAACAGATACATGAAAAAAAACAACAACAGAGCAAGATGAATGCCAAAGAAGAGCAAAATATGCTTTAGTACTGAAAACACTATAAAAATGCAATTGTGCTGAGGAGAAAAAAAATATAAACATATTTCTGAACATTCTAAATATTTTAAATATCTATAAATATTCATTATGTATCCATCCCCCATACATATTTAAAACCCGAAGTCTCTGTTTTCATTAAGTGTATGCTACTGGAGATAAAAGTATGCTTAAAAGAAATAGAACAATTATTGTTGGACCAGCTGTAGTGATAAATCACAGCCAGGCAGGGAGATTAGGTTCCAAAAATGGAAATAAATGCACATTCTGCTGGAGTTCCAGCAGAGAAGGAAAGCAAGATGGAGAGCAAGGGTTTGAAATCCCAGTAACTATATATCTAAAGAACTGAAAACATAGTATTGCAAAATGATGGGCAGATTTTACTTCAGGCTGCTTTGGACTTTGACATTTTTGAAAAGAGAAAGGGAGGACAGTAGTTTAAATTAATTAGTCCTTTAAATTACAATAGCAACTCAGGACTCCAGGCTATGCACTGCGTATCCTTTTCTTGTGCCATTGTTTCTTTGCTTTCCTGTCATCTATTGTCCCTTTCGTGAAAGTAATTTGGTGACAAAGCCCTTTGTTCTGTTAAAAGAGGCAACTGCCTAGTGCACTATTTAGTCTGTAGTCATGTCTAATAGTAGCTGCTTATGGAGAAATAGATAAATACAGCAAACATAAAGCTACATTTCCCTCCGTACTCATGCAGTTTCTTGACAGTTGCTACTAGGACTGCTAGAACTGTGATGGAATTGTTGATTTCGGTGAAATTCAGATGCTCAAATTTCCTTTAAGTCTGGTCCTCATCAATTTGTTGAGGCAGCACCATCATGAGTTCAAGAGGCTCAGTTTGAAGCTGTGAAGATTTATCAGGTTGCTGGGAATCTTCACTGGTTATGGGCCGCTGGTAGCAAGAGCCCTGCAAAACAACTGAGAGCTGTGGGTGATTCCAGAGAGATAAATGACTATGAAGAAAAAAACTCAGATGGAAAAGTAATGTGAAAACTCTCTTAGTATTTAGATTTCAGCAGTAGGTATTCTATTAAGACACAGTGAAATATTATAATAAAGAATGAAAAATAAATGTCATTTTTCATCCATGCTGTTTTCTGGTTCAGAAGTGGATGGACTGATGTTTGTTTTCTAGATGGTTCCAGCACCTGGTAACTCTACCATCATTAATGATAATCATGATAATTAACAAGCAACTTTCTCATGCATCTAATAGATTTTTGGAAATACTATGAAAAATCCATCGAGGTTTTAAAAGCAAACAAGGGCCATCTGAAAGTCAAAATACTGTCAAGCACATTTTAATCAGTGTATTTGGGATTTTTGTCCTGATCAGAGACTTTAAAAGACTTGATAGTATTAAAGGCTTATGATAAGCATTTTAAAAGTTGTGGCAAGGTGGATTGGATCCTGACTATTATATTAGATACATGATAGGCCAAGAAAGAAAGAAAGAAATATAATCAAGAAAGAAAAAGAGCAGTAGTAAAACTTAGCAAAGAAGTACAAAATACCGGTTCCTTTGTAGAAATAATATATATATAGAGAGAGATATATATACGTAGATATAAAAAATCGATGATCAGAGCAAAAAGTAAATATCCAGACTCCAAACTAAATGGAAGTAATTCCGCAGAGGTTCATATTCTCATGTCAAGAATGGCTTCAACTTTACAATGTTAGTAATGCTTGAGTTACTTTTCTACTTTCTGGATATGACAAGAATCCCTCATTTGACGTATTTTAATATCTTTCTCTTCAGAGATCTGTTCCTGACATATGTGATGGAAACCCTGAGAATTACTCTAACAGATAATGGGGTTAAAAGTGAAACAAGGTGTCTCTCTACACAATGCTAGAAAATGAGTAAGTTTGATTTCCCTTAATGAAAAAGTTGGTTTTGTGCAACAGCATCAGTGCCTGCTGCTGAGTGTGGCTCTGCTGTCATCACCATGTAACGGGGGAAAAATGATGGTACCTGAAGCAGTTTCTGCGCTACCAGGTATCGTCATGATGCTCACCACAAGTCATGTGGGATTGAAGACAACATGTGTGCAAGTATGTAGCCCTGCAATATGGAATTGCTGGTGGTAGTCATGGGTCATAAGCTTTGCACCGAGATTGCAGGGCCTTGTCAAGTTTGCTGTGTCTGAAATTTTCCTGACCTGCCTGTAGCTTTGTTTTACGTGGTTTAGCAGTGACTGCAATTTTTCTAACTGACCACGTGACTATAGCTACTCTGTTCTGCTTGTGTTCCACGGAATCATAGGCTGGTTTGAGTTGGAAGGGACCTTGAACATCAGATAGTTCCAAACTCCCTGCCATGGGCAAGGACACCTTCCAGTAGACCAGGTTACTCAAAGCCTAATTCAACCTGGCCTTGAAAAACATCCAGGAATAGGGCATGCGCAACTTCTCTGAGCAACTTGTTCCAGTGCCCCACCACCCTCTTAGTGAATAATTTCTTCCTTATATCTGATCTAAGCCTACACTCTTTCAGTTTAAAGCCACCACCCCTTGTCCTGTCACTATAGGTCCTACTAAAATGTCTGTCCCCATCTTTCTCATAGGCCCCCTTTAAGTATTGAAAGGCTGCAAGAAGGTCTCCACAGAGCTTTCTCTTCTCCAAGCTGAACAACCCCAACTCTCCCAGCCTGTTTTAATAGGAGAGGTGCTCCATACCTCTAATCATCTTGATGGCCTTCCTCTGGACTCCATCCAACAGGTCCACGTCCTTCTTATGTTGGGGTCCCCAGAGATGAATGCAGTACTCCAGGTATGGTCTCACAAGGGTGGATAAGAGGGGGAGAATCACCTCCCTCGACCTGCTGGTCATGCTTCTTTTAATGTAGCTCAGGATACAGGTGGCCACCTGAGCTGCAAGCACACATTGTTGGGAGAGCTTCTCACCAACCAACACCCCCACGTCCTTCTCTGTGGGGCTGCCTTTAAATCCATACTGCACCCAGTCTGTATAGTCTGTATTTGTGCTTGGGATTGCCCTGACCCATATACAGGACCTTGTACTTGGCCCTATTGAACTTCATGAGGTTCTCATTAGTCCACTCCTCAAGACTGTCCAGGTCCCTCATGATGGCATTCCTTCCCTCCAGCAAACCAACTGCACCATTCTGCTTGGTATTTTCAATGCTGTAGCATCTTGAGTTTACTCACAATGAAGAGAAATTTGTTGTCCTGTTTTGTGGGTTCCCTGGGTAATCTCATTGGTGACAAATGTCTGCATTTTCTCTGAGGGCTGTGTCATTTTGGGGCTATGCTTCCATGGATCCCCAGGGAGTACCATCTGACATACTCTTGAGACCAGCCACTGAGAGATAAGATTATCCTCTACTAGCAGCAGGAAACCAAGCAGTGGAAAGAAAGGTGGGGTACAGCTTTCATTACAGAAGGAACAACAAAGCCCAACCATATAATAAAGTACTGCAGCAGACAGAACCAATCCTGGACTGTTAGCAGAAATGGCAACACAAAAACCTGCTGCCTTCCTGAATTTTCCCATCCCCAAATATATTTCTGTCAGGTTTTGGGGTGTATTTTAATCTACACATCTGCTCTCTCTTAGATGTACTTGTGCAACCCACAGAAGTTGGCTCCTTCTAATGATGTACGGCTGTACCTTGTGAAAATATGTTTTCAATTTGGCTCCTGAAACATGGATCAAGTAAGTGATACTGCCAACACAAATATTCTTTGCTGTCAAACATTTTTCTCCTCCGGAGAGTAGAACACCTGCACAGCAGCTCAGAAATTAAATAAATAAATAAATAAATAAATAAATACAATATATAAATAAATATGTAAAAAATAAACCAAACAAAACCAAACAAATAGAAAAAGAATTAAAAAACAAAACAAAGCAATACACCACACTTTACAGTGGTGTATCCTTTCATTTCAATTTTTCACTTAAATCTCACTTAGCAATTAGTTGAGGTAGTCATGAAATACTTTTATGTATTGACATTACTTATTAACTTGCATATGCGGGGCCAAATTCCCAGGTGGTGATTTAGACCTGCTGGATGCCTGACCATGGGCATTGCCTTGCTAAAAATCTCTAACAGCCATGTCACCTCTTTTTAGACCATGTGACTTGGGGCCGTAGTCCTCTGACATAAGCCTGACTGGCAACATGCCTCCTTCTGCCTTTGCATTGAACCAAAGACCCAAGTGAGTTAGCAGAATCCAGAAATATTGAGAAATACTGTAAGAATTGTAAGCAATATTTGTGGATTCCAATTTTTTCAGAGTGAAATCTTAGGACAACCATACATAACTTCCTGATAGGTGGGTTGTCACTAACACGCTACTCAGCTTTCAGACTAGGAGTGTTCTTCAGTTTCTCCAAGAAAGAAACATTAAAACAGGTCAAAAGAAGGGATTATAAAATGCTATTGATCAAAAGCCAGTATGATGAGAAAATGCTGGTGATTGTCACAGAGAATTCCCAAATCTCTTGAAGTTTTAAGTACTGATCTCCAATATATAAATGTACATACCTACACAGGGACCCTGTATACATATATGTTATATATAATGTAATGTTATATATAATTAATGTATGTAATACATATTATATTGTGATGTGTGGGTATATATATATCAGTAATTATTGCCTGGGCTGCTCAAATATAGACAAGATCATCAGCATCTGTTTCCCAACCATTCTACAACACCAACACCAGCAGGTTACTTCAGTAGTCTCAGCTAGCAATTCCTGCTCTTGGACTAAAAGTACAGACCCACATCTGGTGGTGAAATTGGAGCCAGTACCCAAAGGGGAGCTGGAATCCGAGGGAGAATTATCCAGAAGGATCTACACACTGTTATTTTCCTTCCACAGGTGTGGCCAAATGGCCAGGATGATGCAGGCTGGGAGGCTGTGTCATAATTAATATATCTTTAAATTACATGGGAAGTAGGGTTGTACACACATAACCAAAACATGCCTGTCCAAAGAAGGTGGTAGAGAGGTGGATGCTGTCACCTCGGATTCTTTGAAAATGCTTGTCTAAAGTTTATATTGTCATAAGCAAAGCTAGAATAGCATTTTGCTACTGGTAATGTCATATGAATGTAAGGACTTAATTCTCAAGGCATGAATGTTTAATTAGGTTTTCTTCCTTGCCTGCAAGTTTTCTGTGACAAAGTGGATATAAGCAGTTTCCATCTTTCCCTGCTCCCAATCATTTATTCCTGTCCGAGATTATATTTGACTAACTTCTTATTTATATCAATGAAGCAATATCAAACAGGTCAATTAAATAAGCTGGCTCCAAAAATAAGATACTGATGCATTGCACAGGATTTGTGGGTGGGGTTTTGTTTGTTTTTTCCTCCCTTGTAGATGTTCAGTTAATTCAGTTTGCAACATGGCTCCATGAAGAGACAGGAATTAAGCTGCTGCCTGCTGTCTGAAGGGAGATGGGAGTTTTTCACGCTGCTTGCGCTGCCAAACGTGCTAACGTGATCAGTGCTCTCAGCCCTGCAGGGATGGGGTATTGGGAACATCTGCTTGCACACGACTCGGTGACTGGGACACTTACCTCACTATGCACACACATGCAGACAATGGTTGGCAGTCAAGGAAGGATGGCTAACTGGATATGGACTGATGACAATAACCTTGAAGGCACGCCTAGGAACTGCCAGCTCCAGTTACATGGTGTTTCTGGCACCACCAGCTGAATTATCTTGCCCTGCTCTCTTGTGTAGACACACAGGTGGGGTATTTTTTTCCAGGCATTGTTCACATCTCTTTTCTGCTCTTCACTTTTCCTTTTGGCCCAAAGTCACACTTTAGTCCCACCAGCAGGGACATCTACCCCAATAACCTTGGCCATTCAAATTCAGTAGTGATGGTGTGTTCTTGCTGGAATCAGAAGCTGCAGCCTTCAGATCCTCACTAAATCCACATTTGCTTGATTTAATTCTCTCTATCTCATTTCCCATCTCTTGTTGCAATAGCATAAAACTATTCCTCAGTTCCTCCCCAAGCTGTGCCATGACATTACTGACTGCCCTAAAACATCCTCCTAGAAGTAGCTGCATTTCTGCAGAACTAACACAGAAATCAACATCACACTGAACCAATTCCTGTTGAAAAATAACACAAAATAAAGTCTGAGTGAGTTCATTGCATCTTGTCCTTCACTATCCTGTTCCTGATTTTGACCAGTTGCAGATGGTTAGGCAGGAATATAAGGAGAGGTTGGCCAAGTGCTATTTCCCCCTAACAGCCTCCCAATCTCTAGTGACTTGTGGCACTTAGATTGTCTGAGCAGAGGCATCCTGTGGATCTTGGTGGATTTCTCTTTTTCTTAGCGTGTCCTGTTTTCTGAGGCCAGACATTAAAGATGGTAAAAAGGACACTGAAATGCGTACACAGCAGAAGGTTTCGTATGATGGAAGGTGACTGAAGTAAAATGGAAGTTTGACGCTTTTTCCCTGAGTTTTTCCTCTATCTTCACTACATGTCATATGCTTTCCAGTTCCCTTTGAAAGACAGAGCTTAACTGTCACAAAGGCATCATCCTGATTGTTCTGAGTGTTCAGGCTAACATGGAGCAAAGCAGTTTGCCCTTCTCCTGAGAAAGTGGATTTCAGGGTGAAGTGGGGGGGGAAGGTTAGCCTTTTATGCTTATTAAACCTTGCCCAGACTTCTAGTCTGACATGAAATCCCATTAAGAGGCACCCTACACACAGCAAACTGGGAAAACAGCATCCCTGCTCCCTTCTGCAAGGAGGTGTCCTTGAGGAAGGTCACGGGAGACATTCATTAAAAGCTGTGATATTTGTACTCAAGCAGCACCAAGTCCAGGCTACTCCTGCAGCCGAGGAAAGCTGCACCCTTTCTGCTCTTCCCAGTGGCCCAGGAATTACCAGTGGTGAGGAACATTTTGTTGTCACTATGAATAAACAGTGAGGATGTATTCCTTTTTAAACAGCAAAGACTGGCTCAAGTAGAAGAGATTAAACCCAACTTCGGCTCACGACTGGATGCAGACTGAGAAGCACGAATAGTAAGGACAAATATTCTAATTCTCCTTCTTTTCCCCCGTAGCTTAGAGATATACTTAAAAACAATATAACTTTTCTGTTGTTGCTTTTAATTACATTGATTCCCAAGGCTGGTACTGGAGGGCAACCGTTTTGCTGAAAAATAATCCCACTTTGACAATGGAAACATGAGAGACTAGTGGAACAGATTGCAAACTGTTTCCATGCCTGCTTTAACTGCTTGACTGCCAGCCTGTGTAACTAATTTTCAGTAAGTGTGTACCTGCATATACAGCTCTAATTTCACATTGCTATTGGGCTGCAACAACATCAAAGAAAAAGTCTCACATACTGCTCTGCACAGGCACAGATGAGACATAGGGAGATGGTCAGTGACTGCAGAGATGAAGGTTCCTTCATTCCCCATGAGAAAAAAAAAAAAGAAGAGTGAAAAGATAGGAGTTTGAACCCAATAATAATAATAAAAAAACCTCAAAGCAAAACAGGAATCTGTAGCCAACTGTTCACACATCCCTCTTTGACTGAGAGAGATGGAGCAAGGGGAATGTCAGCTCTAAAGAGCAAGGCTGAGGTACTTAATGATTCCTTTGCCTCAGCCTTCAATAGTAAGACCAGTTTTTCTCCAGATACCAGCCCACTGAGATGAAGAATGGGGATGGGGAGCATAATGACGTCACCATAATGTAAGAGGAAGTGGTGTCCAACTTGTTGCTCCACTTAGACACACACAAGTCTATGGAGCTAGATGGGATCCAACAAAGGGTACTGAGGGAGCTGGTGGAAGTGCTCACCAAGCGACTTTCTATCATTTACCAGCAACCCTGGCTATCCAGAGAGGTCCCTGTGGACTGGAGGTTGGGAGCAAATGTGATACTTAACTACAAGATGGGCTGGAAGAAGCATTTGGGGAACTACAGGCCTGCAAGTCTGAACTTGGTGCTGGGGAAGGCTATAGAGCAGATCATCCTGAGTGCCATCACAAGACACATACCTACATCTCCCCAGAGGAGAGCTGAGCTTCATCTGCACTACTGAGCTGTAGACATTGTCTGCCCACCAAGTTCAGAGAGACAGATGAGCAATATGCCTACATGGTGGTGAAGCAGTGATGCTGGCTGTGGTGGATACATCAGAAAACTGGTATTTGTTATATTGCCATGGGACGTACGCCACGCTCCAGAAAACCTTGCACAATATCACAATAACCTGATCAAGACAACAATGAAATGGATTCTAGAAAACTATTGTTACCAACGAGGAAAATAAATATCCTCATGGACTTGTGATCTCCCACACCCTCCCCTCTCACAATCCTCCTCTTCATTCTACTCCCTGCATGGGCACCAAACATGAAGTCAGAGGCGATGAGAAAATCCGCCTACTGTGCTGTGTGAGTGATGTGATGTTAATGCAGATTTAGTTTTTTTTCAAGTAAACTGTTCTCACTCTGTTCCATTTTCCTCATCACCACAACACCTCTTTGGACCTTCATCAAGTTGATGGGCACCTGTAGCAGAATGCTGGTCTCTGAGCAGGCATCACTGAAGCATGAGATAATCGTTTTCCTTGTAGGGATAGAAGTACATTTTGAACCCCACAGGCTCTTGCGTGCTTTATCAACTTGCTTCAGCCTTTCCAGCATGCAAAGTGTGAGCACATGAAGCGGGAAGAAGATTATTTCTAGTGTGAAATTTCTCTCGGAAACAGGGTGAAAATTAACAGCACAATGCACAAATGTGCAGAGCAAAGCATGTGCTAAGGGAAATTTCTGCCTTCTGATACCAGCTCCCCAACAAACCTTTCCTTAGTTCTAAGCACTCTCCAGCTTCGACAACTCTCAATCTGTATTTACTGGTTTTGTCCTGCCTTATAACCCATGAGTAGGTTACAAAATATAAACATAGCATGTCCCTTTGCTGGGGTCTTCCCTAGTGCAAAGGCATTTTCTGGGTTATTTTCTTTCTTATTTTCTTTACCCAGCCATTTCTTTTTCCTTCAATAGCTTCCTTAGTATTCACAGCTTTTTCAGGACTGTTACTGGCTTTTAAAAAACATGTTTCATGAGTACGTGTTGTATGAAACTAACTCTTAAGCAGTTTCCAGAAATTGAACGGATTATAAAAGCAGGCTTGATGTCAGGAATGGTTTAAGAGCCTGGAAAACTTACTCTAAACTCTCCTATGTTCTGTCTATCCCAGAACGTTTTATTTTTAAGAAGGATGTATATATGTATGGGTATATTTTAGATACGAATTGGTTTGATCTGGAAATTTAAATATGGTTCCTAACTGCTAAAGAAATGAGGTTTTAGAGGAATAAGATTCCACTGTTTTGGAAAACAGAACTCTTAAATACAAGATGGAACTTGAAGTGACTTGAAAAAGGGATCTATGACAAGACACTTAGGTCTTGATGACTTACGATGTCCTTTCAAGGTGCCAGTCTATCCAAAGTGGAATCCTATAGGAATGAGTTGAAGAGTGAAATTATATATTTGGGAAAATCAAGAACTCACTGAGCAATGGAAAAGTTCATCATATTTCTACATTTTGTTACATCCCTGACTGCAGGATTCAGGTGCACCGCTTCAGTTTGCAAGCACAAAGCCTCAGAAAGCTATTCCTTCAACTTCTTTCTTCCAAAACTTGCAAGAAATTGTAAATGAAGATGACAAAAATCTCTTCCTTGAAGGATTATATATTTCTCGTTAAACTTTAACTTCATTTAAAATCCATCCTTGATCCTCTTAAAGTATTTGCGTAAGTGAATGAGGGCTGTAAAGCACGACTGATGCTTTCCTCCTTGGGGAAGCAGCTTGACCAATTTACATATTTATTAAATATTTTATATTTTGCTAGATTGTATGCACTTCAAAATGTCACATCTTATTTTTGGTCTGAGCACTGCATAACAGTAATGGCTATTTCTAGTCCCAGGAGAAAAAAAAAATAATTCTGCATCTCCTGATTTGAGCACTTCCTAAGAATTTCAAGGTTTTAGTTCTATGTTTTAGCCTGTTGTGTGAAACTTTAGCTTTTACTGTTAAACAGTTGTGTTAGTCCCATGCAAATGAATCTTCTGTGGGGCCAGTATCTCATTTTTCCTCTGGAATGACATTCAGCTTTCTAAGCATCCAAACAGAACTCCTGGACCTGTGTGATGATAATTTTGGCTTTAAAGAAAATAAACACAAAGCTGTTGCAAGTCAGAAATGCATATGAAGATGTATGTGCTTTCCCTAGGGTTACAAGGATTTGTTAAAGCAGTGTGGGTATATCTTGTTTAATTTCCCTCCCCCTTACATTTTGTCTATCAGCATCTGGAGCAGAGACATTTTCATTTGTTAATAGTGTAGAAGACTAGGGGATGCATGAGATATCATAACTAGGGCTTCCTATGAGCAGCCTGAAGTCTAGAAATAGAATGGGGTTCAGAATGGACTGCATCCAGGATGCACAAGATCAGGGCACATGCTCAGTTTTGCTGCTGGACTCTTGAGTGTTCTAGAAGAAACTCCTTTCCTCTGCATGTCTCCATTTCTAATGCAACCAACATCCTTTGTATAGTGCTTTGAGGTGCAGCTGCTAAAAAGATAATCAGAAAACAATTTTATTTAGAAGCCAGAAGGAATTTCCAGGACTATCTATTCTGACCACTTCCATAATGCATGACTTGCCTGGGCTTAAACCTGATTCAAGTATATTAATTCTGTCTGCAGCAGGTTTTGTTTTTAGGGGGAAAAAAAGCCCACCACATCAAGAAACAGATTTAGAGATTAAAATATCTAACACTTAGAGCATTTTGGTACACTGTTCCAATGGCCAATTATTTTAAGGTCATATTGGCCTTGTCTACATTTTCAGGCATTGGATTTTGCTGTATTATCTATTCTGTAGAAGACAGTATTATAGTAATAACTTTTGTCCCCATTTGAATTTTTGCCATTCCTTGACCTTGTCTTGACAAAACAAAGAGATCAAACTCCTCGTTGAAATAATTTTTTTTTGTTTCAAGTGCAGAATCATAGAATATTTTAGGTTGCTCCAACTGAGCAACATCCTTGAAGCGTAAATATTAGTAAATGCAAAAGATTTTCCAGTTGCAGCCACAGTAAATAAAAGTTCAAAAGTTATAGACCTTTTCTAACCCTAAAAAAAACCCCTTTGAGCACTCAAGGAACCCTTTGCCCTTTTAGCCAGCATACTTGGTTTTGGAGTTGGGGTTTTGGACTCTGAACACATCCTAGCTGTTTTGTGGAATAAACTGTGGTCTGAAATATCCCTCCCTGAAGGAAAAGCCAGGAAAGGGTTAGACCCTGTTACTACTTCCCCAGCTTGTCTGAGGTAGGGACAAATCTTTTTCAGAATCACGTGTTCCCCGGGGAGAGTCCACAGTATTCATCGTTTACTCTTCATGTGTCCTCTGACAACCTTATCAGTAAGAATTTCTTCTAGGTCACTGCACAATAAGCACAAAAGAAAAGTCTTTAAGACTCCACTAGAAGCATACCACGCTAAAAATAGTTTTGCATTATAATTGCAATATGGGAACTATCTGCTGATCAACAATTGCTCCATCTGATCTGTGCCACGATGCTGTCTGAATTCTCCACTTTCTTATGCAAATGCTACAATGAAATGTCTTATAGGAGTTAGGTATAAGATGTGGAAAAAAAAATCCTATGGGGTGACACTAGCAGTCCATTTAGCCCAGGAGTCTGTTTCTAACAGAAGCAGTGGCAGATGCTATTTAAACAGGTATTGTAGATTAAACTCTGTTAGTTTTCTCAGATTATAAACTAACATTAAATTGATGGTATTTCTTTTCCATAAATTTATAATCTTGTTATTATCTGCCTTTAACTACTGATGACTTTGTCTGGAGCTGACACAGGTCTTTTAATATGAGAGTTAGTCAGATGTGGACCTTACACTCACAGCTTCTTTCACTGATACAGGTAAATTACATGTTAACTGAGCAGGATCAAACATCCTCTCACAATGTCAGGGCAAGTCAAAGGAAAGAGTATTTCAGATCTTTCTTTCTACCACCCCTAAATTTCCTTCAAGCTGGTATGAGAAATTAGTCTAAGGAGATGGCAAAGGACAGGACAAAAACTTAGACCTCCTTAAGGACATGAGAGAGCCTAAGCCATTTTTTAAAAGGATCCATGCAGGTACTCTCAGGACCTTGTGTTTATGGATACTCCGCTTGCTAAATGCTGTCTGTGCTTTCAAGTCAATATATGGAGGAACATGGTCAGAAGGGGATATTGCTAAAGGTCACCTCCTAGGCAGCAGCACTCTGGAAAGGCTTAGAGGAAAGCTGCTGCCTTCCCGTTTGGAGGAGAGACCACTGCTGTTACAAGGTTAATTTACCATGCAATTGTGCCCTGCACCCTCCAAATATATCAAGATGTTCTACCTTTGGCTTTTTTGTTTGTTTTGGGTTTGGGTTGGTTTTATTTTTGTCTGTGGCAGTTCCAAAAGGGTCTCTTCTTTGCCAACAAATCTGCTTTTTGCTGACACCATGCTCAGTAATCCTTCATTGCTTTAGTGCTGGCAAAAGCCTGAGTAGAAAGTGGATAAATGGAAGCTATGGATATATGGCCTCCCCTGTCTGACAGATGGAGCAGCCTCAGTTTGTGAGCTCAGGACCAGAAACCACTGCCAGAAGCACTGCTGAAGTGTATGGAGTTTCCCCCGGTGTCATGTAAGAGGAGCTTTACCTTTGTATTTAATATTCAGTGCTAACAGGAGAGGGGGAAGGATTGATTTTTCTTTAATTGCTGAGCATGCAAAAAGTACAGTGTCTCTTAGTGAGCTAGGTAATAGATGTAAGGAAGCATTCACCCTTGCCACTGTACATAGCATCTGATTTGTGATCCTTCCAGGTGTTGCCATTGGCACACAGCCCTGAGAAGAAGGTGGAAATTTGGCTCTGACAACTGCTTTTATGGTTCTCTATATAGGAATCTTAGCACCTCCTACTCACAAGACTCTCACAAGGTCAGGACCTACCAACCCTTCCTTGAGGAACCTTAATCATCTGCCTGAAATCAGCATTTCATTTGAGTCAATTTAGGGTGTTTGAGATATCTCTGCAGGGCTGGCAGACAGAAGAGAAGGTGTAAAGGGGAAAAAATCTTTCTGGGGCACCAGTGGGAGAAAAGTTAGGAAAGATAACCTTGAGCATTTCCAATGGTTCCAGAGAGCTGTTTCTAGGTGTATAACCATAACCAGAAGGAACTACAATCAGCACAGAAATAATTTTGTGCCATGTTGTACTCCTACGGTGGAATTAACTTCAAAATGAGAGTACTAGAATTTTGTTCTTTCCACCATCTTCTTTGAAATAAGTAAAAGGCCTTGTGCACTTGACCTGGAACTTGCTGTTGTCACCCAAAACCCAGTACCATCATGGGGATGATAGACCAAAAGTGCTGCTTTAATGGAAATAGCATAGAAGCCTTAGGAATGATAAAATGAATTCGTTCAGTCCTGCAGCCCTATGCAGAGGAAGTACCTAAGGTCGTGGTTGTGAGTCATGGCTCCCTTTTCATTTACAACAGCAGAACCCTAACTGGGCTTTTAGAATTTACATATCTGGCATTAAAACTGTTCTGACTGACAGTGACCACAGGCGTTAAAAAAAGGAAAAAAAGGAAAAAAAGCACAGCAGTACAACACATCAATACTAAATTAAATTATAATCCTGAGTTAGGGAAACATTTAAATACTTGTGTGACAACAACCATGCCAAAATGCCTAAAGATGTGCAGCTACTGAAGGAAGATCTGAATTAGGGCCTATTAAATTAATCTAAGAACTAGAAAAACGTGATCAGCATCTAACAGTCATGTAAATTATCTTCTCTACTGTCAGAAGCTTTATTCGACTTGGGTTGTCTCCTGCAGATAGCAAGATAGGTCAGATTCTTTTCCTGACTGAGAGGTGTAATTATACTTTGCCATGTCTCCCAGCAGTGTGCTGCCACTTTTCTCGGAGTGTTCATTCCCCAGTACTGGAATATACACACTCCACTCAGGTTCCTCAGGTATAAATAATAAATAATACAAATAAAGGTTGTATCTCCTCCAGCCCTGCAGAGCACATTAATTAAACGTCAGTGTATGACTTGACTTTTCTCCTCATCTGACTGAAAGGCAGCCAAGGCACTGATAAAAGGATCGTTGTCTTCTGTTTAGGATGCCTTTTCCAACACTACCACCATAAAGTCAGAGGATATAAAAGACATGGACTATTCATCCAGCCTCATCACTGGCCTGATGAGCAGAAGAAACCTGTGAATGTTAGAGGGAAAAATCTTCTTGCCTTAATAACATCTATCATGTTATACAGGGTTGTACTGAGGTGCCCTCAGGCTAACTCAGCTTGCCTTCATAAGCAAAACTCCTCGCCTGATAAACCCTTTTGCCTGCTTCATTTTCCCCTTTCTTTCAGGCAATAGTATAGAACTCACCAAAATGAGATTGCGAAGTTGATCCTGTTAGAGATAAATTTGAGGCAATTGTTTTTCTAGGACTCCCTTAAAAATAATCATAATAGTCTTGAGAAATACAGTGCTCCTGGTAGCTGTTCCTGCCTATAGAGTTTTCAGGCACTAGTGTTAATTATTCCTGTGTATCTGTATATTTTTTACATAGGCTAAATCAAAAATTTGCATTCCAGTTGCACTGCAAGTGATGGGTTTTTGTGCCTGGGAATGATGCTGAAAGCAGGAGACGGGATGTCTGGTAGTGTCTTACTAATCTTTGAACAAGTAACAATCAATGTGATGTGAACATGCTAATGTTTAGAAAGTATGCATGCAGGGCTTTTACGTGTTAAAGTATTTTTTTGAAAACTGGCTCCAGATACCATTGGAGAGATTAATCTATCTGTTCTTCTCAGTTTCTTTAGTAAATGTTCTGTGACATACTCAATTAAATCTGATAATAAAACATCCTCCACTGGGATGTTTGACATGCTTGAAGTTAACCCCATGTTGGAGGGTTTCCTTAGCTCATGGTCTTGCTACAAATTCATGGTGCTTCCTGTCACGGTGCAGGAGTTCAGTACTTTTCTTGATGTGGCTCCTGGCATTTAGAGACACAGAAAAGAATGCCCTTGTAAAATGAAACAGAAATCACTCCAACCACACCAACATCACTAGACCATCTACTTTATTCTTCAGTCAAGTCTGGGGTTCTTTCTGCCAGAATATTCCCTGGTGCTGTGTCTAGATCAGTTTTAAATGCTGTAAGTGGTGATGTGTTCACTGCTTCCATAGGGCCATCATCACTCAGGCTGATAGAACAGTCTAAAAGTGCCTAATGCCTGTCAGCATAAGCTGTGTTTTCAGTTTCTCAGCCTTATCTATGGTGAAAAAAAAAGGTACTTATCCTTTTGCCTTGCTAGTGGTTGACAGAAAGTTAATTAGAGCCAGAAAAAAAATCATTTTCCCTAGAAAGTTCACCAGAAATGGTTTTGACTGAGGACTGAGTCCAATGAGTACTTTTAACACTCTACACAGGCAAAAGTGCTGAAGTTTCCGATCCACATACTTTTGAAGGAAAGTTTCCCTTTCAATATTAAAATGTGCATGAAATTACATGTAGCATCTCGAGTCCCCTGGGAAAGCAGGAGTCTGCAGAGTCAGTCTTTACAGTACAGCATGGCTTAGGTTCAAGTTATTTCATCTACTTCTTCTACATGCTGAATTACATTTTTAAACTGTAGCTTCAGTTGTAAGCAGCTTGGTTGTAAGCATGATGCTGACACTGCATGTGAATCTGTCAGAAGAGTAAGAGGGAGCTGGGATACCACCACCCATCCATAAGTCCTCCCAGGACAATGCTATTGTGTCTTAGGCCAGCCTCTCATTAGCTGGCCGTGCATGGAAGACAGATCCACTTTCATTTTCATTGAATTATTTGAACTGTTCAAGGATTTGGCAGGTCACCTTGCAAGGCAGGTAATCAAGGTGGAAAGTGATGGTCTGGTGATTGAATGGTTCTATTGGAAACCAAGGAGATCTGGATGTGATTTGTTCTGCCCTAGAAGCCTGTGTAACCTTGCCCAGTGCAACAACTTCTTCACTTCTGGGAAACGATGTCCACGCTGTAGTTAGGAGTAGTTCTGGCAGACTAAACAGCATAATGCAATAGGTGGAAAATAGGCAGAAATGCCATGAATTATAAGCAATCCTTCCTCACACTGTGCCATAAGAAGTCCTCATCACCTGGAGTTGCTACTCCAAGATACATTCAAAGGTGGTGTGCTGCAATCCCACACTGCCTCTCACCAAACAAACCATCTGCTTCCAATACTTGTATGAAAGGCAAATGAGCTGCATCCCCTACACTTTCTGCTGAGGAAGCCTGAACCACCTGTATGAATGGGATGTTTCTGTGTAAGACAAAAAAAGGGCTTGTAAAAGAAAGGAGCTGTGACAGAGGCATCAAACTGACAGCTGAAGACCTTCTCCTTGAAGGAGGACGGTGGCAAAAGCAGTCTAATGAAATCTCCATGCTTGACACCACCTGAGAAAATGCCACTGATATCCGCTCTGGTTTCAGAGGCAGGGATCATTACCTTGCAGCATCACTGTCACTCTACCACAGACTGGCCTCTGCTGAGAGTTAAAAGGATTGTATGGGATTTTTGTTTGGGTTGGTTGGGTTTTTTTTCCTCTGGGGTTTAGAAACTGCTTTTTAGCTCTTAGTCACTTTTCCAGACATAAGGGATATTAAAGTAAGTATAACATAAAGCTCTGGTTGAAATATCTAGGACAGCTCCTGATAAGCACCTGACAATAGGCTTGTTCCCTAATGGGTGGCATTCAGAGCAGGTTTTCAGTAGGTTTTATGAATCTCCAGCAGGATTTTGGACTTATTCAGTACTAAGGCTCATTTTCTGTGCTAGCAGTTTATTAAGGGAGGAGATGCACCAGAATACAGATTGGTGTTTGGTTGATTAATCCAGATCCAATTGATGGCACTCATTGGTGGCCCAAAAAGAGTTAGGTTACCAACCCCAATATTTAGAAATCCAGAATGACAAAGTGAAGAGAAAAAAGAAAAGGCCCCTTTCCAAATTGGCATTGTCTGTGCCAGCTCAGGCAGGAGCCACAGAGGATGAATGAGTGAGGCCAAAAAACCAGGTTATCTCCTGAAATGACAGGAGCAAAGATTAAAGTAGGTATTTTAGAAAGAGGAAGTGTTGGACTGGCTCCGAGTCTGTGATTGGCAACCAGTAGGATCAGGAACTTCTAAAATCAAACCAGGGGAAGACACGATGTGCCCTGAGGTCTGGAGCCATTGGGGTTGGGTATAGCCACAAGAGGACACACAGGCAAGAGATGGGTTCAGAGGAAATCAGCAGCGATCTGGAAAAGCAAGAGATGGTCATATTCAAAGACACTGAGGAAGTCCTTCCACCTGCTTAACTGCACGTTTTCTGCAGATGTTGGCAAAAAATATGACATTCCTGCTGCTCCTTATGTCAGAACTAGCAGTCGTGTTGCACGGTGATTTGAGAAGTAATAACTAAGATCCTTTTTTTCCTCCTCGGGTTTCTGTGAACTCAGGAGCACATGCTTTCATACATAGCTTTAAGATGATCTTCCAGAAATGAGGATAAAAATTAAAGAAATGTTGCCTAGAAGCCAACTTTCCTGAAGTTTTTCCACATGGCATTTGCTGAATGTAAAAGTCTTGCTCTGGGTTTGATTTAGAGATCAGATTTAATATCAGAATGCTGATGTCTTTCTTAAATGTCTGCCAGGTTTTATTAAAGTAGATTTTATTATTTACAACGAAGCATTATAGGTATGTGTCAGGGAGATGTTAATTTGTGAGAAGGCCGTGTGCATGCCTCTCTTCTTCCATCAGCATCTGCAGGTGCTGGAGGGCTAGTGCTATCATTCTATTATTCTGCCATTCAGCAATATTACTCCTCAGGCCAGTAATACTTTTTGCCTTGAGCAGCCCAGCTTCTCTTTAAGCAACAGTCCATAGAGAAAGGTGAACTCCCTGAAAGTTGAAAAAAAAGCATTCAGGGCCAACTATGATCTCACAGGAACTTGCTGGATTCAAGTGAAAAGAAATACAGTGTAGACTTTGTGAAAGAAAAAGAAAGGCAGCAAAAAAAGGTTACAAAGGCTTGTCTGTGAAGGATTCCTCACATCATGATTCGTTACACAATGGTACCGCTGGAAGATGAAACACATTTGCCTGGGGATGCTACCTGGGTGAGGCTGATGGAGGCCGAGTAATGGCCTGTAGGGATGCAGGCAAAATCTGGGGCTTATGCCAGGGAGAGGATGATGTACGATGTTGTAGGAGACAGTCAGATAGAATCACCCAGCACTATTCTGGGACAAGTTCATGTCACACAGCCTGATACGTGTGCTTTCAGTTTCAGGCTAGAAATATGTGACTGTGGTGTGCTAGAACACTACTCTTAGATCAGTTTACACACTCCGGACTGAAAGTAAAACCACATCAGATATGCCAGTAGAACCTAAAAACAAAGAGGTCTATGAAAGGACTCAGAGGAGACCTGAACTCAAGCATCACCAAGTGTGGAGTAGACAGTGTGCCCTGCAAAAACGCTCGCCCTGAATGATGAGGACACAAGCACACTCTACTGCCAGACTTGAGGGTCATCAGTCATCCCTGGTGTGGCTGAAACTGGCAATGAGGACCCAGCCAAAGGCAACAATATTCTGTAGTTCTCTGTAAATGACCACGCCTAGTGCTATCCCTTTTTGGCAAGTGTATATTTGTCTCTTGGTCCCCATGTGCATAAGTAGAGCTTGCTGAGAAGTTTTTGATCAAACATTTTTTCTTACTTAAAAAAGCACTTTTGTTGAAATACTGCAATTTTGAACTGTAAAAACAGATCAAAACTCTATACTAGTTATTTACATAAAGGCTGTCTCGCTTCACTAAATTATTTTAACCATTCTAATTTTGTCTCAAAATTACGTTTAACACCATTCCTTTTCCTGGATTAGCTGTAATATTCTTCACAAACTGAAAATGTTTGATGGTTGATTCAGTTTTGATGGGCAGTTTACCCTATACGGTAAATTTTGAAATTTTCTTTGACAAATGAAAATTGCTTTCTGAGAGGCTGAAATTTCCCAGGGGACAGAAATTCTATTTCCCAGACACCTCTGTAGAAAAACTCAGGTGAAAATGACAATTTTCCCTGCACTGTAATAAAACATTGTCTCAAATGAGTGCTATTTATGACCAAGCCTACAAACTACGACTCTTTTGGGAAGCATAAATTGCATCAAACAAACAAAGCCTCTTTTTCCCTTAAAAGTGGACAACTTACTTCCAATTCTCTTTTTTTTTATTATTAATATCTCTTTTTTAAAGAAAATCTCTTCTCTGCTGTGAATTGAATTATGATTTCCCTACATTTGGTTTAACTATGTGAGCTGATATGGGTGAACAACACAAAAACGTCCATACTTACATCATATCAATGATTCATCTAGTCCAGTATCTTTTCTCTGAAGTGGCATAGTAGTAGCAGCTTCAAAAGACATGATAAGGACAGAAGATCTCAAGCTGTTTAACCTTCCAGCAATCAGTAACTTGGACCACAGTTAAACTAAAAGGAGGTGGAAAGAAAGAGCAGACAGAAATTCAGCATCTCATTCTTTTCCCCAAGCACCAATTGCTTTATTTCACCTTCTTTCCCCTTTTGGGGTGAAACAGTTACCAGAAAACATTTCTTACCTTTATTGGTACCACCCCACCATTTAAAACTCCAATTGAGAAAGTGCCTAGGCACCTATTGAAGTCCCAGTTGTATGCTCAAATTGGAGCTCCTGCTCAAAGAAGGTTTCCATAACTAATGTGTGTAACAGAGGGAGCGTTCATTACAAGGTCTGAACTACATACAAAGTCAAGAAGGTGTAATAGCAAGAAAGTAAGTGCAGAGACAATGTTTGTAGAAGAGCAAATGAGGAATAAACTGCCTATGAATAAATTTAGGCTGGCAATTAGAAGAATGTTCCTAATCATTAAGACACTCATGTTCTGGAAACAGATTTTCAGTAGGAACAATGGGGCAAAAAGAAGCCAAAATGGGGCTTCATGGAGCTTGATAAATGTCTGCAAGGAGTCAGGTGATACAGGTCTGCAGTAACAGGACTAGAGTCTGCTACCCTAAGGGTCTCAGCAAATTGCCAGAAACCTCACACAGAAAATACCTCTTGAAGCAAATCAAGGTGGTACAATATGGTATCTCCATACTGAATGTGCGTCAGCTGAACTGAATTTCAGTGCAGCTGTAAGTGGTAACAATCCACATAACCCTGTTTATAACAGCTGAGGATCTATATCTATATCTATAACTTAGAGTTTACAGACCCAGCAGCAACTACATTGAAGAAGAAAAATATGGAACATATTACCTTGAAGCTTTATTGATCTGCATCCTTGTCTTAACTCAGTAGCCAGTACAAATGGCACCTTACTGACACACACAGAAGAAACCAAACATGGCTTGATACAGAAAATAAATTAACTTTCTCAGCACTATGTGTGAATCTTTCAAATCCCATAATTTACCTACTCAGGCCAATTGCTTCTGAAGTCAATGATTTTTTTTTTTACCAATTACTTCTTTTCCTAAGCATGGGACAGTAGGGGAGAAGTAAGTGCCATTTGCCTTCATTTGTCAGTTCTTAACAATTTGACCACTGATTTTCAAAGCATAAGGATGCTTAATGACCTGTCAAAAATCAACCCACCTCTGTTTTTTGAGGCAATAGTAATTTGTGTCTCACGAACTTTCTGGATTGAATGTGATTTCTGTAATGTATTTACTACTTCAAAATTGATTTTTCTTTCATACATATGTACTCTCTCCCCTTAAGCTCATATATCTTTTGCAATGACATCCTATATCAAGCCATTCCTTGAATGAACAATGCACGTATGTAAAGAGGGCAGTGCGTGGTTAAGGTAACACAGTTCCCAAATCCCAGCCTCAGTCTTTGCCCTGAGTTTCTCCGTGTGAATCTCCCAACAAACTTCTTTTTTTCCAGCCATTCACCATTAGAGAGCATAGAAACATTCACTTTTATCTTCAAAGTGTTACATGTGACGTTCACATTTCTGGAGTCCAGATGTCTTAATGGCACTGGTTTACATTCTATATTTCTTCACTAACCATGTAGTGCAATGTCTGGTGGTAGGAAATACAGAGACTTTAGGACCATCTGATTGCACTGCCATCAAAGTGACTTGAGACCCATTATAAAATGTACCATGGAGGGTCATGCCCCAAGCCACTTAATGAGCCTGAGGAAAAATCCTGCTGCAGGTTGATGCTTTGTCCTCATTGCTGCAGCCTCTTTCTCTCCCATGAAAAATCCTTTTGCTCAGGATTAGAAATAAATCCCAGGGTTGCATGGAATAAAGCTACCGAGATCACAAAATGAACACAGTCCATGCTTAAAATCAAAACTGTAGCAGGTTTCCCCAGAATGGGATTATTTTACAGGCAAACACAGTACCAGATAAAACCTTAAATTCCCCATAGCCTCCCTAGCTTACTTTATGTATAATTCCTCTGCTGATTAGTAGAGTTAATAAAAAATAAAACTGTCTTCTTTAAAGCAGGAAGAGACTCACATACTTGCATACACCTATCTCCAGGATAAAGATTTAATTACCTTGAGAAAAAGCTGTAAGAAAGATGAAACTCAGGCACCTGTTACAGCTGGGAAGATGGTAAGGAAGGCCAGCATGCAATAATTAAATCTTTATCACCCAGATAGGAGCCTGCAGCCTGCAGTGTCTTCCTGGTGAATATCACCATGTTTATTTTTAAACCCACTCCCTGCCAGCATGTCCCAAAGTCATTTCATATACACAGCTGGCTGTGAAGAGGCGGGCTGGAGCTTGAAAAAGCAAGATCTAAAAGGAGAAAGAGAGGGGCTAGCTAAAAAGTTAGCAGGAAAAGGGCTGGGATGGAAGCCGTCCAAGCCCATGGATAGGTGACCTACATTTTCAGACCTGTCTGAAAAAGCCAGATTCTCCAGATCTTGGTGTCCCTCTTTCCTGAATTGTTTTTACTCACCGCTATTCAGTTCTTCTGGAAATCACGTTGTTTTAGATCGCTTAACAAAATACGGATCTTAGAACTGGATCCCCCCCCAGAGGAGAAGCAACATGGCCACAGCTGAGTGAATTTGGCAAACGGTGAAAAACTTGGGGGGGGGACGACCTTTTGCCACGTTGTGGGAGCAATAGCAGTGACTGCACTGTATGGCCCTGTCGTGCTCGGTGCTGCCTTCCCCAGCATACCAATGTGAGCCTGATCAATCCACGGGGCTTTCATCTGCTGCTGACCCTGGACTGCAGCCAGTCCCACAGTCTCCCTTTGATCTGGGCACGGGGCTTCCTTGGTACAGAAAATCAAACTGTGGAAAAGTGAATTATTTTATCGATGTGTGTAAGGGCAGGTGAATATGCATCACATTTATTTATCCATTCCTTTGTGCCCAGGTGATCATCGATCCTCAGAAGACATAGGAAGTTTTGTCTGTGTGGATGTACCTTGATGTGTGAAAGCGTGTATTTGCTTAAAAACTCTGCTGGAGAAGTTGCAACCAACCAGCTGGGTATTTCCCTATGCCTTACAGGAACGGGAAAGATTATTTCCTCCTGCTTGTATGACTTCCATGACTTCTCATGGAACCAAGATGCAACAAGGAGGGATGTGAGATGGGTACAGCTTTGAGGCTGGCTCTACTTCACATTGCATCAGAGACCTCCAGAAATCCCTCGCATCCCAAACTATTCGATTCTCTGGCTGCTTTTTGATCAATGAAATTTGCATTAATGACAAGGGGGACCTTCATAAGACCACATGAGCTGGAGGGACTGACAAGTAACACCGGGATCTCTTGGAGAACAGCCATTTTGTGGCCTGAGCACCCAAATCTCGGCCAAATAATTACCCCCAAATTTCTTTTCTTCTGACACCTCCCTGCTCATTGCCCCTTGAGCACATCTCTCCTTCCTTCAGTGATTTCTTCTACAGAGAGTGAGAGGAAGGTCCTAAGCCTGTATTTTAGATTCAAGCTGTAAATGGCACCAGAATGTCTAACAAACCTCTACAATGAGCTTTCTTCCCCCACTCTAGCTTGCTCTGGTCTTTTAGCTCCCCTACTTCTCCACAAGATGCCTGTGTTGGTTTTTGGTGAGGTTTGGATGTTCTTTTATTTATTTTCCTAACAGAGTGGTAAAAGACATTATTTTTAAATGTGCTTAAAAAAGGATGGGCAACTTACAAACTGGAGGGGTTAGCTGCAATCCTGAGTATACATGCTGAAAGCTGAATATGCTTTTAAGTACAGCTGTGTTGTTTTATTCTTTACTTTTCCCTGCGTGTATGTGTATGTGCGTTCTGCAGGGATTAGTCATGGATTCACAAAATGGATTTTCTCAGGAAAGATTCTTTCTGTGTCTCCTTCCTTCGCTACGACTTCAACATCTTTCTCAGAATAAATTTTTCTCCTCCTCTTCTCTGTACATTTCTCCGTGTGTGCTTGTGGGTGTGTATAAGTATGTGCATATATTGTGGTTGGCTGGAAGTAGGAAAATCCATTTTCTTTAACAGTCATATCTCTGAGAAGCAGACTTGCAGAAAAGCTTTTAAATACTAAATTAAAGGACTTGAACTGTTTGGCTTTTCTGGTCAGCTTCTCTTTAATTCTTTTCTCTCTCTCTATTGCTTCCACTTTCGTTCTCACCCCTGTGCTGAGTTTTCCGTTTAATTAGGAGAAAAGAAAATAGTGACATCAAGTCAAGGACATAATCTCTTTCCAAACTAGTGAAGTCAGAGTTTAATCCTCCTGGCATAGTCCCACCCAGCAAAAGGAAAAATGTCTCTTAAGATATGAAGCCAAGAGATAGGTCCTCATGTAGCACCTGTTGAAGACAGTGAAAAAAATGTCCTTCTGCTTATATATGCTGCTTTAGGTGCTGAATCCCTTTCCCTGTGAATCTACCAGTCCTCTGGTGAAACCTCTGAAAGCTGAGGACTGACATAGCCAGAAGTATTCTGCTGAGATGTAGGACTTAGGCATCAGAGGGCACAAGCTTTGCTGCTGAAGCAGTGGACCATTTCCCTTAAGTAGACCCATAAAAATGCTCTATGACTCAACCACCTGGAGAAGGCAGGGCTGTACTCCTGTGTAGTTTTCTGTCTTCTGGGTGGGAGACAGCTTCCACCTTTTACTCACGCTGTGCTACAGCAGGCTCTTTTTTTCATTTTAACACCTGTGATTTGATTCACATTCAGATTTTCTCCATTCTGGGTACAGCTCATCTCACCCAGTATCTCTAATGAGGATTCCAGCATCTTGCATAATTTATCTATAGTGACTTCAAGGTTTGACAGTATATTCATATTCTTAGATACACATCTTAAGAAGGAATAGTTTACCTGTGGGACTCTTGCTCTCCATTGATGGCAGAGTGGATCTTGAAACCTAATTTAAATTAGGTGTAGATCTTTCACTTGTCTACAATTAGACAAGATGCTCCCTCTCCATAATAAATTATGCAGATGAGGAACATAACCTCCAGTTTGAGTTCCATGGAAACAATCTGAGAAGACACTGGGAGATCTCCTTTTGTCGTGGTCAGAGTGAGGAGGACTCAGATCTTGCCATAGGAATCTATGATAGCATCATGATGCACCTCCTGTTTATAGGAAAATATTTTTCTCTGAAATGTCTACAGCCCTCTTGCATTTCTGAATCATTCATTATAGCATTTGATAGGAAAGGAAATTAGCGATATCATCAGTCAACTCTATTTACCTCTAACTTTCTTGCTGCAAACTGTGGCAACCATAAGGTGCCCTTATACAGCAAATGACAGATGACTGCAGTTGCTGTTTTGTGAACTATAGCGCAGTATTCTGTCTACTTCCTACAGAAGTCAACTGTATGTAGCATATTGAGGGCTTCACCCAGGTGCATACTGCCAGCAGGCAGCTTGTAGAGTGTGTGTTGGACTCAAGTACACAATGTGGAAGTCTGAATGGCAGTGAGTCTATAGAAAACACTTACTTGCACTAAAATGCAGCTATTTCCTCTCTGCAATGTGGCAGCTGAGATCACGGAGCAATCGTTTCCAGGCAGAGAAGTGTGGAACAATGTCTCCAAATGAAATTATAGCTTGAGGAAAGGATTTCTTTGAGGCAGGACAGAATGTAATTACCCAAGTTGGACTTTTGCCAGGACACTGATGTTTAAAACACTTTCAGCTCTTGTGGAAAGTGCCACAGGATCTTTTAATGACTGCAAAGGAATGGGCTTCGGCATTTTTTTTATTTGATTTTTTTTTAATTTTTTTGGGGCTATCTCATCCAAAAGGCTGAATAATAAAATGGGAAGGAAAAAAAACTATCAAATAAAAAGCTAATCTTTGCAAAGCGATGGAATATGTAAATCCTACTTTGAAATGGTAATTTATTAACTTCTTTTAAAGATAAAAATGCAATTAGTTCATTCTTTAATTTCCCCCCATACCCCAAAAAATGCACATATATTGTTATCATGTCTTTTGCTCCTCTGTCAAATCTGTATCATTTAATTTTGTTGCAGTGAAACTTGTGGTTTTATAAAAGGGACTGGGAGGGGGGGTGGTTTCTGCCTTGGTTCACTCCTGACTGTAAATAAAGGAAAATATTACCAAATTCAGAAATGATTGCTGTCAAAAATCTGCACTTTGTGGAATTTTATAACGGCTATGGGCTATTTTTATGTTAGATGCAGTGTCAGTAAAGAGTAATCAGAGAGTGAAAGGGACTTTTTATCATTTCCAGTTTATTCACAGAAATACTCTCTTGAGTTCTGAAGGAAAAAAAGAAAATACTATTTGTGATAGAAGAGTAAGCGTGCCTTATTTTCCACTTGATCATTTTTGGTAAGGGAATGAATGTAGCTGCATCTATATCTATGCATCTCTATACATAGCACACTGATTATTCCTAGCTAGTCAATCCAGCATAGCTGTTCTGAATCCATTGCATTTTTATCACCTAGATCTTACATTTCATCAAGATTATGTGGAGCTGGGTTCGACTATCTGATCATCTATATTTGGGTAAATATCTGTAAATATTAAATGAAAGGTATAAATAAATCAATGTTAACTAAATCAATGTTAAATGAATCATTGCAACAGTGACAAACTTTATTTGATAAAAGTAAAATCTGGAGATTTCTGTGTCTAGTAATTTACTAATTTGGATGTTCATGGAGTGTGCTGTAGGTGTTGATTCAGACTGTTTTCTGTCCCTGGGTACTTGAATTCACATCTGGCTCTGAAGAGAGACTTGTCCTCATAAAGCTATTGGGTATTTTATGCTACTGGTCCCAGAGTCCTTCCTGGAAGAACTGCTTCACATTGTTTAGGATATTTGAATAAGTACCAAGTCTAAAAGAAAAAGAGTGAGAGGGATCAAAAAATTAATACATTCGTTCGGTGGTGAAAATACAGGGATAGGATCCACCTCCCCTGGTTTTAGGTGTCTATAAAGTAAATGTCTCCATCTGGATTAAGTTGTCCAGACTGCCATTATAATGAGTAGAAATCTTGTTCATAGACTGGAGGGACTGCAATTCTTCTCATTCTAAAATAGACTTTTGCATTTAGGGCAAAGAGACACACCTCTTCCATTCTCCATGTCTCATTTTGAACTCCTAGTCATCACTGATGATTTTAATCCTGAAACACAATGCAAAGAGATATTAAAACTGGAGATGTGTCTCTGGGCTTGGGTACTGGGCTATTACTGAATTCATTAGAGAAGGTAGCCTGAAGAGACTGCTTCTCACAGAGTTCTGAGGTGAGATCCCAAATTTGGTGAGAAGTAGCTCACAAGCCCATTGAGAGGTGAGTTCAGCATATGCTCAGGTATACTACCAGTTCTGGCAGCAAGATGTTGTCTTTGAGAGCATCAGGGCTGACCAGTTAGCAGTAGTCTCGTACCCAGCATTCATAAGGACCTGTTGTCTTTCAGGTAGCAGCAGACAGTTACCACCAGTCAGGAGACATCTTTGAGCAGTCAGAAGGAAACGTGAACCTACAACTGCAAGTTAAAGATTTCTCCCCCCCTCCTCTGTATGTCCTGTGTCATTTCATTAAACAAAGCAAGCCCTGAATGGATGGTGTAAGATGTACAAGACCTCTCAGAGGGTTGAAGTCTTACAGAGCCTCTATTTCCTCAGTTTTCCTCCATGAAACGCTCAGTGGAAAACTTGCACCTTCCAGTTCATCCTGCTGATGGAAATTCATGATCCTTCTAATCTAACACATGATAATTTCAATTTCACAGGCAGGATTTTTAACTTCCAGCATGATCTAAACATCCTGTCTCCTTTCTATGATGTGACTATGGCAGCAGCAGAAGAGTCATGAGACGGCATGTGTAATGACGAGCCCCTAAATTAGGAGTGAGCCAGTTCCATTTCTAAGGGTTGCATTGGTATTTTAGTAATTGCCTCACTGAGGAGATGGAAGGTTACTTCTAGAACAAGGATACAAATCATTGATTATCCCTGGTGGATGAAAGCTCAGGGTTTGTGCTCCCCATCCTCATGCATAGCATTGCTGGTAACCATGGTGTCCGAACGCGTGTGAACAGAGCCTGGCTTCTTACATAACGCTTGCAGCACAGCAACACCAACAGACTTACCAATTAAAGATTTGTCTTGGCGAGCAGGGATTAAATACTTTTCATTAGCAAATTTAGAGATTCTAAAGCCCTATTATAGAGATCTGCCACCCGCATTGTGAGCAAAACAGCTGTACAATGGGTGATTATAAAGCAAGAAGATGAAGTGACGTTTTGGCTAGGAACTTTATTGTCTCTATAATCTCAGCCCTACAATCCCATGGAAACAATTATGTTTAATAAGAAGTATTGTTATTTCCTTCTGAGTGGGTGGGCTATTTGCTCCATCTCCCCATAAAGGTTAAAAATAACAATGCGTGACACTTTGTGCTTTGTAAAGATAACTTCACATTTCCATCACACTAAAAAAAAATAAAAAATCACATAGAATATTCATAATATTGTGCTATATAAAGCTCAACACACGGGAGAGAGCAGAATTATTGCTATATATTTTCATTTTTCAACATTTAATCGATGTGAGAGTTTCAGGAACAAAAGTTTGTGGGGAAAAAAAAAAAAAATTGAAATAAACAGTCACCTTCTTTCAAAGTTTGACTCTGTAGGACTTCAATTCCAACCAGCTATAACAAAACTGATGATAGAGAGGGCTTTCAGCATGTTAATAGCATAGCAACATGCCCGGTGTTCTTGCAAATCCATTTGCTTTGAGACGCTTTGATCACTTAATATTCTATGTGGAAATGTGAGTGTTTTCTGAAGGCAACACCCAATATATGAAAGGTCTGTGAAAGCAAATCATCTTCCTCACTCCCCAGAAAGTCTCCATTTACCCAGCAGAGTTTACAGTCACCAGGGCACTCCTGAAACCCAGAATTTTTCAGGATTCACAGGCAGCCACCAGCCCTTGTGCCAGCTCAGCTTGTTGTTGCAACAACTGTAACACTTATTTTCAAACAAATGTGGAGTTTTACAGGTCGCCTGCTACCACGGTGTCCAGAACCCAGGTCCTCATACAATGAGGCTATAAGTGGACTACTGCTATACTAGGAAATAAAACTGTGCCAGAAAACATTGCTGAGCACTGGAATTCGCTGATAAACATTTTTACAATGATCCCGTGTGTGGTTTTAGCCTGGGCACTGTCCTTAAAATTCCTGGATGCCAGTTGATAGATGGCACAGCCCCAAAACCATTACAAATAGGCAGTCGGGACGCAGCAACATCGCTTTACAGACTGAAAGAGTTTAATTGTATAAACACAGGTCATTGCTGGCCTCAGTGCTGGAAAATGTTCTCAGCCTTCCTTAATTTACTTGCAGAGATGTTGCCTCATCAGAAAAAAATATGGTTACTAATTTAGATGCATGCAGGGGACAGTTTTAGCTACAGCCCTTGGCTCTGGAGTATGCAAAGTCATTACAGATGGAACTGGCACAAAGCAGAGACACAAAACACTCCCCCAGAGACCTGGAGGGGCTGTCAAGTGCCTGCTTCATGGCAAAAGTCAGTCTCCAGCGATGGATGTTAGAAAGTGCTCTTCCTTCAGGGGCTGCCATTCTTCAGCTGCCTGCTGGGAGATGAGAGCCAAGTGTTGGGGTGTACATATTTACAGCACTGAGATTTACCTCTGGGACACTGAGCAGCACAACCCAGAGCACAGCATTCAAACAGAGCATGACAGAACCTTTTTCAGCACATGTTGCCTCCAGGGATGAGATGACCAGTGACACAGTGTGGACATCAGCTGGAGCTTGCACTCACCCTTGTAGCCCTTAAGTGTTACCGAAGAGAAATGAGCCTCTCAGCCAGGCCTATTAACTTGGGCATAGCAATAGTAACATGGAGGGAACCCAGAAAAGGGTTGACTTGTGTTTGACCAACCTGTGATGAAGTGAAACTAGACGCTGAGTTCCCAAGAAATGGAATTCTAATTAGCCCAAAGCAGAACTTTTAGAGAAAAGGTTATGCATTTCATTTCAGATGTGATACAGAAGGTTCATACAGAAGATATGTAGGAAAAGATCTCATCAGTTCATCCTATTACCCAAAAGACCAAGTTTTAAAGAGCATTTCAATTCTTAACCTTCTTTGTTTTTCACTTCTACAGTGATACATATGGATGTAAGACTAAATGTTATTTATTTTAAACAAAGGGAATACAACTAATCATTAAAAAGAATATTCTTAATCATTAAAAATCAGTCTCAATTTCTAGGATACTAAAGAAATATGCGATCTACATTCCATTCTTCACAAGACATCAAAGATAGGATGTCTTGATCTCTGGAAATACCTCTTTCACTCTATTCATTACATTAGATTAAGGCTAACACATCACCTGATTGTAGGTGTCTAAATCTAAGCTGCCTTTATAGTTATAAGAGATTTACTCACAGTCAGTGTGCTTTTGTATTTAATTAAAACACACAGAACTACTTAGTGAAAACAGGAATCTCTCCCTAGTCTTTACTGACATAGGTAGTAATCTCCAGCTGGCTGTAGGAGGATCTTAAGGTGGCTTGTGGATACTGATGCCTATGCTGTAGACACCACATGTTGTCCTTTGAGAAACAGGCAAAGTCCTAAAAGTCTTCTTATATGGCCATAGCTGGCTGAGATTAATTTTGGAATTTTACTTAATCCAGCACCAACTAGACTTTGCATAATGTGAGAGTGTAAGACATCATGATGGCCATATGGGATGCAGTATTCAGCCTATGCCTGACTGTAGCTGGTAATAGATATCTAGAGGAAAAATGTATAGGAAGCAAGGCATGTTTTGAGTATAATATTTTTTCCCTGGTATAAAGACTCCCAGATCCTGAATGCAAATGACTTGTAGATTCGTTGAGATTTGATTTCCTTCAGACCATGGTGTTTAATAGAGACTAATGAGCTTGCCCTTCACCATCCTTGCTCTTTTGCATCCAGACATGGATGTAAATTGATTATTGTCATCCAAAAGATGCACAGTAACACATGTTGTATCTGCATTCAGGGGGTAGTAACACTGAATATTGTCAAAACAACAAGTAGGTTTAAGGAGAAGTTCGTATGGATGAGGGAAGCTGAGGTCAATTTGTGGCTAAGAAGAATGAGTGGGATTTTGAACAGATAAAGATTTTGGATTTTATCTCTCCTCTGTCTTTCTGCTCCCCAGAAATTACTGTTCCCCAAAATCTCACTTCCACATTTGACATCTCTTCCACTGCCAATGAGGCCTTGTCATCAGCTGCTCTGTCATTTATAAAAAATAAAAATACGTCCACTTGTTGAGTCTTTTTTCATAGACAGTGTGGGTTTTTTAGTGAGCTGACTTCTGAAATCAGAAATGCATGTTCTTAAGTACCAGTATTATTGACTGTGTACGTGGGATTGGAGGCAGATGTACAAGAGTTACACGCAGAAGAGTGTTTGTTCTTGCTGTCAGTTTAAGTTAGGTGTCTATGAGTAAAATATGCCTAATGCCTTCACTGTGTTTGCTTCTTACCTTGTGCAGCAGCACTGAAGAAAACAGTCAATACTTCAGCAAATAGCGGAGAACGTTTGTGACACATGTAATGTATCCCGTTGCAAGAACAAATGGGTTACATCCTTCACTTTGAGAGTTTAAACAGCGGATTACCCTCTGCACTTGTGTGTTTTTCAGTGTGAAATTATTATTTGAATTTTGCTAACACTAGAGGCGTGATCAGGGACTAGGCTGCTATTGTGTTGGGTGCTGTACAGACAAAGGAGAAAAAAGTAGTCTCTGCCAGGAAGATTGCATTTTCACTATTGGAAAACAAGTTCTCAGTTATTTTCATCCAATTAGAGGACACAAGCAATGCCATGTAAACCGCGATGCTAATCAAAATAAATCTCTGATTTTATCCGAACGGGTCACGTGACTATAAGAGATGTCGCTATCAGCAAAACTCTACAGATAGTTACACCACTGCAGCACACAAAGCATGAAAATGCTCTGAATTATTTATAACAACTGGGTCAGCTTCTCAGCGGGAGAAAACTGGCAGAGCTAATTAACTGACATACCCCAGCCGATGTTCCACTCCATATTTGAGGAATAACTCCAAATAACAGAAATTCAAGAAAATCGTAAACGGCTTTGCTTGCTCCATCCTGCTAGCTCAGCGTTGATATCAGGCTTGCAGGAGGAGTGCATGGCAGGCTATAAAGAGCAAGTCGTCCGGATGGTTTGTAACCAATACGTACATGTACAACTCTATGCTGGAGGAAAATGGGAAGCATTACATTTGCCTTCCTTACCCCGCTTACAGAGTAAACCTCAAGTGCTGAAATAAAGGCCATATTTTATGGCAAGTATATCGCTAGGGTCATTAGCTTTCCCATTCAGCTTCATCAGATGGCTACACTGCAGGATGCATTCCCAATTTATTTGATAGCTTGTCAATAAGCAGCTGCCTTTTAATAGCTCTTAACTTCACGGACTTGAAAAACAAAATGCCTCACACTCACATTAAACCAAGTGATCCATCACAGGTATCAGTTCTTTTCTGGCATACAGGGCAGAGCGGAAAGTACCCTCTGACTCCAGCTTTCACCATAAGTTTTCTGAACACTCACCTCCAGGGAGCAGAGACAGAGAGACTTGCTGGACTGAGAATTATTATAGTGAGGAGAAGAGTGGTGAGTTCTGCTCGTTACAGTTAGGCTAGGGAGCGAGGCAGGAAGGAGTGGGAGTGAAGTCAGGAATAGGGACTTCAACGTGTCCCCTCTGAGTGGGGAGAAGAGGGTAAAGTGCTGAGCTTGTCAGCAGTCATTTTATTTAGCACTACTGCTTCAGAAGTCAGTTGATCTTAGAGTTGCTTCTTCTGGGCCACCTCCTGTGTATTCTGGCAATGGTCAAGGGTCACCAAGACTAAGCATTTCAGGGGAGGGTGGGAAACCGTCCACAACAGGAGACACTGTTCTGACTGTGTACAAGTGCGAGTACGGCTGGGCTGGGTGGCTGGATTATCACAAGCACCTTGTCAGCTGGAAATTCATGACCAAGAGTCGATACTTATGAGATCAAGACACAAAAAAATGGATGGTGTGCTACAAGAGGGCCAAATGGTTGCAAACATGTGACAGTACAGGGTAACTTCCTAAGATGCACTGCTTGCAGGCACTTCTGAGTATTAAATTGTTTCCTTTTATTGACCCTACAGTCTCTGAACTTTGAAGACATGGGCTTATGCAAGAAAAAGTCTCTGGATTGATTTTTTTTTTTCTCCTTATTTTACCCACAGAAGAACTTGAGAGATTTGACAACCTGCGTAACTAGTACCTACCTGTGTTACCAAAATACTATTTGAATATCAATCAGGAGATTTGAGAGTGGATTCAATTTTCCTTCTCTCAAAAAAATTTACATTGCTTTTATCACAAAAGACACATAAACAGCAAAACTGTATGTGGGAACATTTCATTTTTAAAATAAAATATTTAAGCCGGACATCCCAGAAGGACCTAAATGGAATCTCCTGTATTGTTTTTAATGCTACTTCCTAGGTAAGAGTGGCGGCTTCAGGAAATGCTGTGCAAGGTGTTGGGAGGCAAGATGATGACTCCTGCTGCTGTGCTTGGGAAGAAGAAGGTGGGGGGCCTGAAAATTGCATTGCTGCCCATTGTTATACCATCCAGTGTCCAGACCAACAGCACACCAGTGACTGTTCTTACAGCTTAAGAACAAACTGATTTCCAGTTCCATATCCTGGCGTAACATTCACTGGCTTCGAATGAAATACAAGCACTCCCTAAAAAAATTCTGCTTCTGCTACAAGTGAAGACATCTGCTGCTCTCCTCTTCACCCTCCAGTCTGACTGGGGTCACATGCCATAAACTCATGGCAAACAGTGAACCCATCAACTTAGAAACATACCGTCGCTGTTGGACTTCGCTGCTGTGACATCAGCACTGTTGTGCAGCTGGCTGGCACAAAGGACAGGCAGAAGAGCTTGGGTTTGTCCCTTAATAGTCAGGCCCCTCTAAGGCAGCTGTGTAGATTTCTTTTGGGTCGAGTTTTGCTTGCACGTCCCCAGCTGACGAGCAAATTTACATTCTTGCGTCTGCAGCACGCTAAGTGCCTTGATGATACCTCATAAATATAGAGGGACAGGGGAAAAAAAAAAAGTAAAAGTTATAAAAAGATGAAAAAGAAATATTAGCTTCATCTAACCCCATTCTCCTGCTAGTGTTTGAGTACTTTCCAAACTATTTTCTCCAGTCCCAGATTAAATGACTCCAGTAATTGGCCTCCTACCATTCCATGGGGCATGTCTTCTAAATGGAATGGTGTACGAGAGAATAGAACAGAACAGAATGATTCCAGTTGGAAGGGACCTATAATGGTCATCTAGCCAAGCTGCCTAACTACATCAGGCTAACCAAATGTTAAAGAACATTATTAAGCACATTGTGCAAATGCCTCAAACACTGATAGTAATGGGGCATAATATAATTTTACTTATGGTGATTTTGTTTATAAAATATATAATTGTTATATGTATTTTTAATTATAGATATAATTTCATTTATTGTGATTTGTATCTGTCATTTGCTATAGACACTCTTACCCAAGCTAAAGCACGCTCACTGAAACCATTTAGGTGTCAGGGGGCAATCATGTCACTGATGTGCCCTGTAGCAGTTATTCCTCCATAGATAAATCCCTGTAGAACAAGACTGTGGCTGAATCAGCAGCAAAGCATCATCTGGCTGAGGTTGTGCCTGAGCTGCAGGTGCTTTCTGGAGCAAGTCTAGTGATCCTCAGAAAGGCTCTATGCTGTGCTGCAAGCAGTGTAGCTACATAAGCCTAGAGATAAATGTGTATGGAACATTTCTCCACTGCTGGTCTGCTACCTTCAAATATTGCTTTGGCCACATCGTGAGCAAGGCTCACGGGGGAACTTGGGCTGCTCTTTTTGGGAAGAGTTTTATGTCCATTCTCCAGGCCATCAGAGTTTGTACCATCCTCACACATGCTGTGAAGAAGAAGCAATACTTAATTGTGACCTGGGCTCACATTTCACCTGAAAACTGTGAAACTTCAGCAACATCACTTCATTTGTGTTGCTTAGTCCTACTCTGGTATGTGGAAACTTAGACACGTGCTATTGACTTTGTGCTGCAAAGCTGGGCTCTTTGGCACGTGGAAAAGCAGGGAAGTCATCTCACAACTACAGACTTTAAGTCTTGAGGTCTAACTCCTTTTCTGCCCAGATGTGGAGGGCCAGGTATCTTCCCTTCCATCTGCAAGATAAATGCAAAGACACTAACTCCATCAAAAGCCATTTGCAATCAGCTGAAAGACAATACACGAGGACAGAACTGTTAAATGCAGATCACATCCCCATCCTCTTCCAGTCATATCCAAGGAATCAGTTACTTATTTTCCCAACAGCTACGACCCCAAAGACAGTACTACTCAGCCTGGTGGCACAGGGATGAGTGCGACCTTGGCAGATACAGAAGTGAAGAAACAAGCAATGTGAGAGTGCAGGTCAGAATATGTATGAAAGCAGAAGAGGGGAATTACCCAGACCTTGTAAAATGGTGTATGATTATTCCTTTTATTCCCCCTAAATCATCACCTAAGATTATACAGCAACTGTTTTTCTTCCAAGCTGTCCCTCACCTCAATTTCATTCTGGTTCTTCTTCCTTATTATTCTGTGAACTTTTATCACCCTCTAAACTGATGCTGAATACTCTTTATCTGAAAGTATAAATTTATTCTTATCTATGGATTTATTTGTTGCTGTGTGTTATTTTTACCTTCCAAAACATCAGCAAATAAAACTCATTTAAGCTTCAAAACAAACTCTGTTGTCTCCCTCCCGTGCCTCCCTCCTTTGCTCAGTTCTCTCTTTCCACTCCTTGCGACCCACTCAGAGGTGAGTATTATTCTCATCTGCTGTAACCAGGGTTAATTTAATGTTCATTTCCAATTAGCTCTGACAAAATAGGAAGCATATTGAGTAGGTAGGCACAGACCAAAGTGCAACCATTGCAATTCAAAACTGTAATTTATACCATGTCCTCCCCTTCTGGAAGGGTCAAACACAAGCAGGTGCCAGACACCCTTCATGAAACGGGGCTTGAATCTCCCTGTGCTTGAAAGCAAGTTCATGAACTGGTTGGAGAAAATTTAGAAGCACGCTCATTAAATTTCCATGTAGAAGTGGGTGCTAACCATGGCTTTCTCCTCTACCATACATTGTGACACAGGCAACACAGGGAGGCACCACTGAGCTGTGGAGCGGAGTTCTTACAGGGCTCTGCCAAAGGGAAAAGGATCATGTCAAGATTTATTAGACTTCCTAGCAGCTTGTTAAGTCAGTAGGAGAGATGAATCCCAAACTCCAATTAGATTTAGTTTCAAAATGAAGGCCTCTCCCTGAACTATCCAACAGGGAAATGCCTCTGTCCCTGGTATGGGCTTCTTTCCCAGGGAACTTTTTAACCCTTTATTACCTGTCATTATTCCATCAGGCAAGGTTTTGGTGGTGCTAGCATAGGAAGCATTGCTATCCAGAGTTTTCTTGCAAAGACGTGTACAAAGCACGTGTTAAAAAAACCCAACCACCCAAAGTTAGGGTATCTTGGCCTAAGATAAAGCTCCTGTTGGAATTCTATTCTCCCAAGGAGGATGGTCAGCTGTTGCATAGATGGGGACAGGTATTTGGTTGCAAAAGTCCTTGCACCAGCATCTTCATCTGGACTGAATGAGACTTGAAGTAACCAAAGTGCCTCTGTGGGCAATTTAAGTGGAATCCAGAGAAGCCCAAGATTTCCTTTTGTGGCTTTATAAGAGGCAAAGCAACTATCTCAGAGATGTATCAGTGCTGTATGAAGCCTGCATGATGGAAGTGTGGCACAGCTGTTGAAGGAAGAAACCACTATGAAACATCTTCTTTCCCAAGTAGTTTTTGAGCTTTGATAGCAAAATTAAGACACATTAAGCTCTTCTCAGCTTGCAGTTGAGGTGGGAAAGGGGTCAGAACCCAAATACACTGTCTTTAGAGACCACTGTGAAATAATTGCAAAGAAAATATTTGGGGAAAATAGAAGAGAGAGAGAGAGAGAGCAAAGTGGCAGGACCCTGCTCCTCGGAGACTTACCCCCAGGGAGAGCCTCAGGGGTGAAAAACCGACTTTGTTAAAGCAGTTGGCAGAAGCAACGCTCTTCCTTAGTGGATTAAACAAGGCAACCTGGGCACCCCCTGGTGAAAATAAATAAATAAATAAATATTTCAGATCTGAAGCTGTTTCTGCTAGTTCCATCTGTCTTGTCACCGAATCCTTATTATGTGCATGCCAATAGTAAAAAAATATTTCAAGGAGAATTTCATACCTCGCTGCCTAAAAGCTTGTATTTTCATCAAAACTGCCTAGTTTAGCATGGCAAAAACCTATTCTGTTCCCTTAAAGGTTTAGTCCTAAGTCACTTTTGAAAGTAAAATTTAGCCATTTCAGCCACATGGACCTTTCATTGCAGATTGAAGCTATAATGAATAGCCCTCACGTTTACACAGTAGGCACTTCAGATTTTTACACTAAATACAAAACAGGGATCTATATTCAAACATCTCTTTCTTGACCTTTCATTTACATTACAATATCAAACCCACTACTACGGTAAAGAGTAAAACCTGTATTTCTTTTGGAATGTTCCCATTTTACGATTTAAGACAGTTTTACTTTACTGCAGGAGCAAGTATTTAAAATCAGATTGAAAACCATTTACGTGAAGTGTGCGTGTCAAGACTGGTTTATTCTGTTCCCTTTCTGGGAGCACAAAATAATCCACCTGGGGAAAAGGTTTCTATCGATAGCTTCATTTAGCAGTCCTTTTGCAAAAAACCCACTTCTTTTACAAATCAAGTTATGTTCTTTCATGAGTTCTCCAGCTCGTATGTTCAAAATTTTAGATGTGTAAATAAACAAATTGGGAATCTTCTCATGCTCTTCATATTTCTGACCTTTTCTTGCTTACGAATGTGATTACTGAAAGAGCCTTATTAAAGTGTATTGTTTGCTTTACAATGGTAAAGCTATTTCTTAAGAGGAAATTTCCACATAATGTCATGTACGGAGTGAAGAAGTTACTGTACTTCCTTTGCCTCTAGACAGTGATTTGTGAGGACGGATGAATAGGGGAAAGTAATATAAGTCTTTGTGGAAGGAATAAAAAAGGGCTGTGATCCTGGCACCACTCTAGTAAATCTGAATTCAATTTAACAGTTCTAGCTATTGCCTGTGGGAAGCATCAGCTTGAATTTTAGCTGCTTGATGGAATGAAAACCCAGGTTACCTACACTCTATGGTTATTTTAGTCTAAGTTAAGATTTTTTTTTCCCCTCCTGATAACATTCATGACCTATGAAAATTCATCTCTGGAATGGCAAAACAGAGATCAAATAAGAGAGCTTTGCCAGCTCCTCTCCCGGGCCTAATCATTTTTCCTACAATCATCTTCTACTTTTGGCACATTTATTTCCTCCCCAGGATTTTTGTCCCATCTTTCACTGCTGATTTCCCTGAAATATTGCAGAGTCTGCTAACCTCTCTCCCATCCTCAGTCTGCATCCCCTGCATCCCCAAGGGCTTGCTACATCTTGAGATGGACTGACTCCAACCCTCAGAGCACTGACAAAACGTGACATGAGTCATTTGAAAGCTAGCTAAGGTCTAAGACGAGATGAGTCAATTTATTATTACAAGATGAACTCCAGGTACCAAGATAGCGGCTTGATGTAAAACCTAGGACAGATAACTGCGGACTAGATAATGAGGAATGCTGCGGAACTCCTGAAGGTCCCAGGACTAAGACAGTAGTGAAACTGTACAGAGAAGTTTAACTCAGTAATTCACTACATTACAAATCTGCAAAAAATAAATATTGAAGTCCACTTCACAGTGATTTCCCGCCCACCCCCACCGATGTTGAGGTGTTTAATCAGAGCTGCTGCTTATTACTTTGAATGCTGTAGAGATTATCAATCTCATTTACAAGGTGAAAGGAACCTGTCTCAACTAGGTAGCATAATTCTGCAAAGCCAGGCTGGAGTCTCCAGCCTGAAGACTAGAAGTTAGCAGAATTATTTGGTTTTTCTAATGGGCCATTGCCATGCTAAGTTTTCAACTTGGTGACTGACTGCTCCTCTAGGCCACAGAGGAAAGAAAAAAACTGAATGGACTTGGAGTAGGTCGTTATTATCTACAATTTACTCAGCACCATACATAAAATGAAGTTTTTTAATAATTAGCAGAGCTATTGTAGCCCAAGCTGACATAATGCAAAACTACACTAATCTGTTTTATTTTTTTCCTTTGGCTGTTGTGTGGTAGGGTTCCACATGTCAGAGAATCCTCTGGTATCTTAATCATCAAGATGGTAATAGTCCACTAGTGTTGTTGGCCAGTTTGGTTTTTGGTTGGGTTTTTTTTTTTGACAACTCTAGATTGTGGACTTGTCTTGGACTTTTGTTTTCCTTTGTTTTGCTGATTTTGCTTGCTGAGTAAATTGAGCTGAAGATTGTCTGATCAGAGCAGACTCAAAAGTATTAAGCCCACTCCACTCATGCCAGTAAGATTCAATTTTCCACAACCAACCTTCTAGCAAAAGGGTCAAGAACCTAAGTAAATGTGGCTCTGGTAACAAAGCCATCAGATTTTTTAAAGAATTATTAACAATAACGATATCCAATTGTTTCTTTCAACTTCTTGTTTTTCTTGGCTTTTTTTCTCAAAGTGGCAGAATCTTACAGATGAAAGTCTGGTGCAGTTGTGAAATTCTAGTCAATTTTGTGAGAAACTTGATAAGATCACAGAAAGGGTTATTCAGAGGATGAGGTTTCAATTTTGTTTTACTTTTGAGATACGGAGCATCAGAACAGACTCTTTGGTTCTATTTCCTTTCCTTTACAAGGGGTTTCTTGTAGGTTAGGTGATTGCTTAGCTCTTAGATCATACTTAGCATATCAGCCTGTTTCTGACTGATGTTCATGGAAAAAAAAATAAACCATGAAGTTTTTCAGCCCTTTGCATCAGACTTAAATTCAGAGTCAGCAGTAAAAGAGAGATGTTCAGAAAGATGGGAAAAGATGCTACACACCTAATTGCAACATTAGCCAGTGAAATATTAGCAAATTTATTGGGTTTTTTCTATTTCAAAAAAAATTAAAAGAAGTTCATTACGCTCTGTAATCCTGCTTAAATATTCATCATGTTGTTAATGAACCACATTCATTTTTAAAACGTTCAACCTGAGACGCCATCTAACATGATTTGATAATAATATAATTTCTGTATAACCGTAAAAGGGACAAGAACAGTAGAAATAATTGTATCTCTAAACATCCTACCCAGTTTTCTCCTGACTAATGAGCAGCTGGTTTTCATTAGCAGCAGCATTTTATCTCTAGCCTATCAACCTGCACAGCTGGGCATATTAGAAATAGCTCAGTATGCTGTGGAACGTATGTTCCCTAAATTGCAGAAATAAATGAGAATGAGGTATTGGATATATTTTATTTTTTCTTTTAAATGGTTCGGGGACGATTTCTCTCACACCCTCGATTATTCACCATGGTGTAATATCTGGAGGCTTGATGTGGGAATGGGATATCACTGCTCTGTCCACTGTAGAAATACAGAAAAGATCTTACCTTGCAGAGCTTGCACTACAAAGAACAGAAACTGAGTCACGGGGAGCTGAAACCCTTTGCTCAAGGTTATGCACCAAGTCCAGAGAAGCAGCTACAGCAGAAATTGTTGCATCTGCTTTTCCCAGGCCTCTAACCTATCCACCACTCTGTATTAACCAGCAATTCAGTTAAAAGAAGGCTACTAGATGAGTTTGGATTTTGAACGGTGTAAAATAAAACAGATCCTGATTCCAAGCATTTCTTGCAACTTCCCAAGGGGTTACATACAAGTGAAGTCTAATAGATACCAACAAAGTAAGATTTTTTTTATACTTCTCATAGTCTAATTTGGCTCCTGTCTTAGAAAACATAGAGAAAAAAAAAGCCTAAGGCCAACTTCAGATGACAAATGGTAACTGTGAAAGAAAGAAGTTAGGACACCCTACATTACTCATTTATTTTATTTATATTTTATTTCTTTCTCCTTTGCCTCCCTCGGGAACTGTAATGGTGCAGGCTATTCCAAAGGAGGTCACGAGGGATATTGTGCCCATTGGCAGACCGACTTGAAAAACAGGATGTCTTGTTGAAAGACGTACTCATCTTGCTGACTTCCCCCAGTTCAAATTAGCTCAAAAAACTCCATTTTTTTCAAAGTCGTCCACAGAACAAAAATACCAGGTGAAATAGGCTCTGGAAAACATGAACTAATAATAATAATACACCTCTACAAACAAACCTCGTCTGATGTTTCTGCAGTGAATGGCAGGAAGGGAACTGGCAAAAAAACGGGTTTTAATCGAGCAGCTGCCTTCAAATTTTGCAGTACTGCAAGCAGGAAAGATTCAGGAGCAGATTGCATTATATGTACTTTATTAGCAAAGATCATAGAAACCCTGTTTGTCAGTTAAAACATTATGAAATCCTCTTACTCTGATGGTCTGAGTAGTTTTGGTGTCGTTGATTTTGTTATTAACAAAGTGCAGGATTAAAGTGTAATAAAATTAAACCCATGGTAATATGATGCTAAGTGCTGATGTGTGTTTGATTTCTGTAACCAACAGGAACTACACCCGGATGTATTAGCCAGTGACTAAGTGATGCTTAGAAAAATGAGATCAAATAAAGTAGAAAAAGAAAGGCCTCTGATGCTTTCCTCAGGTGCTGTGCCTAAATACCATGACATGCTGCTTTTACCAACCTGTTAGAAACAAATTGTTAAACTGTTTTAAATGCTAACTATAACATACACCAACTCCTTTTTGAGGTATAAACTGATGATTTTCTGTAATGAGCACTGTGTGACTGGCAGCAGTATATGTTGCTATGTTAATTTGCTTTCACGAGGGTCTTTTTCATGTCAGCTGACATGAACACTCCAAATTGTCCATTGTGATGAAAAAACAAACATTTCGTTACCTTAAAATGTAATAAGCTTACCTAAGCCCTAGTATAGGACAGTACTTGTGAGGAACACTTCTTGCTGTCTCTTCACCTATGAATGCCTCAGTTTCCCTGGTTTTAAATTAGCAAACACATCTTCATTTGATACACAGTTATTGTGAGTCATTAGTGCTTTGAAAGGATCTACACTCTCAACTCTTTTACAGAAGAGAAATTGTTGCCACCATAGGAAAATAAATGATAAAATATCAAGCTCTTCAGTATGGTGGATTAAGTTCAGAGCTTCTCCAAAATGTGCCCTACTTGGGAATTTGGCTGCTTCTTTGGAAACTCATAAAATATTGGCTCAAGAGGACAAAGCCCCTTGCGTGGCAGGATCTTGTATTTGGTAAATTGTATGACCTCTCTGGAAGTTCCAGTTCAGTTAGGTTTCCATCCCAGCCCAACAAATCCTGAGAGAAATGGCACTTTTTTTTTCCCTGGAAATGGATGGATAGCAGTAAATATCCCCCCTACTCCTAGGATTTCTAAGCTGCACATGTAGGAGCAGAAAAACCTCCCAACAGTAACAATGCAGCACCTATCAAAATGTTCTCACTATGACTTAAGGAATTGCTGCATGACCCTCCTTGCAACAAGTAGATAAACCTGTATTAACTGCCTCCAAGCACTCTTATTATATCCCATCCTCCCAAGGAAGAAATTGCTCTGTTCTGGGAACTAAACTTGGATCTAAACAATCCTTGCAAAGAAAGTGCTTTAATAGCAGACAGTTTGTGTTGAACAATATCAAATAGTGGGATAGTCAAATAAAGCCACCTCTTGTCAAAATGGACATGATTTTGCTATAGATCACAGAGTTGGAAGGAATCACTTAGACTCAGAAATTCAGGTCCTTTGCTTAGAAGGAGCCTCTAGTTATCCCTAGTCATGTTTAATACAGGATTGTAGACAATACTAATTGTGGTCAGCAGTGGCCTGGTCCAAGATGAGTCCTGAAAACCTCTAAGGGTGCAGGTTCCACTGTCCCTCTGTCAACCTGTTTCAGCACTTCCATTCCTCCTAGTGAAAAAGTTTTGCTTTTCTTTTATCCAGTGCCAACCTTTCAGGCTGCTCAGAAAGCCTCACAACATGTCCCAGGATGCATTCTCATGTGCTCACAATGAGAGCACTGTTGGTTCACGGTCAACCTCACCTGCACTCTAGCCACCAGGTAATTCTCTGCAGGGCTGCTCCTCCAGCAGCTTATTCCCAGCCTGTTCTGGTGCATGGGTGTACTGGTTTTCACGGAGATAGAGTTAATGCTCCTTATAGTAGCTTATATGGGATTGTGGATTGGTTTTGTGGTGAAGACAGTGTTGATAACACGGGGGAGTTTTAGTTATTGCTGAGCAGTGTTCACATAGTTCTGCTCCTCATGCTACCCTGCCAGTGGGTAGGCTGGTGGTGCACAACAAAGGGACACAGCTGGGATAACTGACCCCAGCAGACCAAGGGCATATTCCACACCATATGACATTGTGCTCAGCAATAAAGCTGGGGAAAGGAGGAGGGAGGGGGGATGTTCAGTGTTACACCATTTGGCTTCCCAAGTCACCAAGGAAGAAGTTACAGGATGGAGCCCTGCCTTCCTGGAGGTGGCTGAACACCTGCCTGTTGATGGGAAGTAGTGAACGAATTCCTTGTTTTGCTTTGCTTGCACGTGCATCTTTTGTTTTACCTATCGAACTGCCCTTACTTCAACCCATGAGTTTTCACACTTTTATCCTTCTGGTTCTCTTCCCCATCAGCTGGAGGGGAGTGAGTAAGCAGCTGTGTGGGGCTTAGCTGTCTACTGTGGTTAAACCACACAGTGATTGTCATATCCAGGTGTAGAGCTGTGTATTTCTCCTTTCTGAACCTCAAGAAGTTTCTCTTGGCCCAATTCTCAACATTTTTGATGACTGAAACCCTGTTTGCTGAGTCAGTTGTTCCCTCTAATGTAATATCACATATACATTTCTTGAGGTTGCATCCAGTGCTTTTATCTTGTCAGTGGTAAAGATATTGAACAGTATTTCCTCCAGTAGCAACTCTTGGGATACGATGATCGTTACTAGTTAAGACCTTGTGTGGAGTCAGATGTAGGTAGAGAGGATGCCTTCCCTGCCCCTCCTGCAGAATAAGTTCCCTTTACTTTTAATTACATCGACAAACCAAGGCATTATTCTGCAATATTTTGTTCCAGAATAAACAGTTTAATCAACCTCCCTATTAAAAAAACCAAACATCTACTTCTCAGTAACCCCTCTTGCTGGCTGCTTGTTTATTACAGCTCAGCGTGTGAAGTTAAGGTCTCATTACTTACTTAATCATTACTTGATATTCCAATCGTTAAAGATAAATACATTTAAAAAAGACCTTGAAATAGGTCTTGTGCTTGAACTCAAAAGCATAATGTACTTGTCTCCCTGTATACTCCTTGCTCTAGGAAAGCAATCAAAATCTTATTACACAGAGTTAACTACCAGCTGCCAGCTTTGTTGACCTTGTTTGTTTGGAAATTAAAAGGCAGGCCATGGCAGACTTGAGCTGAATAACCTGGTAGCACAGAAAGACAGACAGAATAAGAGGTGCTCTGCTTATTTTCAGAGCATCAGGCAGATTATACCCCATTTAGGCACCGATTTTGGATGGGAGTAGCATTTGAAATTGGGAGATAAATGCAGAAATTTTATATTTGCATATGCTTTGAAAGAACAGCATGGTATTGCTTTGTTTTTGACTTCCTTTTTTTTTCCAAAAGACTCATGAAGCTGGGTTTATGCTAGGCTTTATTAGCACTCACTCGCATATTTTTATATATATATATACATACTGCTGCTAGATGGCAATAGTTAAGGCAACTACCACACTCACATTCTCAGGAGTGGCAGTGAGTATTGCACACAGCTCTGGTAAACACTGGCATCCAGAATGAGACAATGCTGTGTTTTGAGAATGGGCAACCAATGATGTAAAAAAAGAAGAGAAGATTTAAGGAGGTAATTTATCATAGCAAAGCAGAATGGTAAAGAGCTCCAATAAATTAACCATGAAGTAAGAAATTACCTTCTGTATTGTGTGGGAAGGTAAGAGGCTTAAGTCACATTGATTTACACCAGAGAATCCACAGCTTCTCTAGAATGGAAATCCAAATGCTGTGGTGGACTGGGTATTAGTTTTAGGTAGAAATGTATCCATTCTGCCCAGTGTTAGTTAACACTTTCTTCACCCTATCTCCTCTGATTTTCCTTTGCGTATGCCACATGGATCTATATGAAGGATAGTCAACATCTCTTAATGTTTAGGGTGATTCCCGGGGATGGAATCACTGATCCCTAGAGGGGATTAATTCGACTGAAGTGGCACAGGTTAAAGTAGCAAGGTAAACCAACTCACATCATTTCACTCTTTCTCCTCTGTTTTTTAAGTCTCCCATTTCATTAACTGTAGATCAGCTGCAATCCTTTAGGGAGCAGACATATACAGGACCTAATTCCACCGCTGCACCCTGAAAATTACTTTCTGCCTATCAGTCCTTCCCTCTCTCTGGTCACATTCCTTCTCAAGTGTGGAATTCAGCACATGTGCTAGAATCTGATTCCCTTTTTGGTCAGAGAGGTCTAATTGTTACAGCTAAGGTGCAATGAGATGCTACACATCCTGGTTTAAAATTGTTGTGCTTTTTAGAGTTGAATCGCACCCTGAAAGGGTGTCTCTCCCTCCACTGCTTTATAAAATAAACCTGAGATGACTGGGTCAAGTTTAAATACCTGTATTTTATACATGTAGAGGTTACGTTACAGCTGGCAAGGTCAGGAGGTTGGTGAAGGTACCGCAAGGTGACAGGCACCATTTGAAGAAAGCAAAACTGTCCTGTTTTGCTGAAGGTAAATGAAGGAGAGGAAGGTGGCTCATACCTAAAGATAGAGGGAGGGAAATGAAGCAATGCATCACAGAATAAGATCTTTCTGGAAAAGCAGTCTCTCTTAAAAATCTCTGAATGATATTTTCTAACCGAGACTCAGAATACTGGCTAAATCCTCTTTACAACTCCCACACCCTTTTTTCCTTTTAGATGAGTAAAAACTTCAGTACAGGAAAAAACTAAACGATTGAAAATTACAAATGTACTGAATATGCAGTACTTTGATGCAAACATTTTTTTTGCGGTAAAAGGCCAGGTGTTATATTAAATGGTGTTTTAATATGAGCCCCACGGAAATATTCCCTCTAGAAATCTGGCAAATTTTTCGTTTTACAGAAATCTGTGAATTCTGGAGAATTACACGTTTTGAACAACTGCATTCAAATGCTAATACAGCTTGGGTTAAAAATGTGGAATTGCTTCCTGCTTGACAAGTTTATTTGGAGACCAGTTTTATTCTGACCTTTCAGAGATCCTTACAATAGCTGAGTACAAGACTCCAAACTTCACCACTGGTAGGGTTTGACCAATGATATTTAATTGGAGGTGATTTCTGCTCAGTCTTGGCCGGAAGCATTGATCATATACATATATGAGGGCTGAAATTGCCAATTAATCTACTCATTATTAGAGATAATTCTGTCCTTTTGCTTTCACCATGTACGTATTTTATAGCTATACCTACCAGAAGAAAGATTGCCTTAAGCAGTGATATGAATGCTCCATAAAAGATCTTTCTAAAGGGATTATATTAAAAAGCCGACTTATTTATGATCACTTCTTATGCCATGATGCCTGCATGGCTTGCTCAGCTTCACAGAAATTCAATTTTCTTGGGGGAAAGATTATCAAAAAGATGTCCAGAATTGGAGCAGATTTTCTTTCAATAGTTTTAGGGAAATTTCTTCTGACGGGTGTGTAAATAACTCCATTCATTATCAGACTCTTCACTGTCACAAAGGTGCATGAATGGGGCAGGGTGTGCGTACGTGCTGAGAGTCTGAAGATTAAGTCCACTCTGAAAGTCAGTCGCTTACATTAGAAGAAATTATAAAAAAAAAATTATCAGAGAATACTTGTGCAGTTTTTTGGCAGCCTGACACATGAAGCCCTAGGTAGGAACTGCCACTTGCAGTACTGCAAATGATAGAAGTCTCCATCAGTGCTTATTAGTGCATGAGTTGTTGTTCACTAAGGAAGCATGTGAGAAATAGCTGGGAGGTGGCGGAAGGGGATAGAAATAGAACAAGGTCTCAAACTAACAATCAACCTTTTTTTAATTGTGTGTTACATTCTCACACCTCTGCTAATCTCAGTAAACGGCTGTGCAGGCAGGAAGACCTATTTTAGTTTAATTCTTTCCACCATGGGCTAAACAAGTTCATGTTAACTCAGCTATCTTTGGAGAGTATCTGCTAAACAATGACTGTTTGGTTGTGTGTTTAAGTGTCCTTTTCTTTTTTCTTGGAGTTTGGAGAATGGAGGTTTTCCCCCCTCTGCCTTGTCCATGATTCAAAGCTGAGAATAGCAGAGGAGAAGTAAGAAGACAAAGGAAAACTAAATACCATGACACTATCTCTTGAAAGGCTTGGAAATGCTGTCTTAAGTAGGGGCATTTTTCAATGACTCCTTATTTACCGTCTTTGGGGTTTAGTCTCTAATCACTTGTCAGTAAAAATGATGAAAATTCATCAGGCACCATGGATCTAATTGTAGCATCAACTGTGAAGCTGGAACTGATGTCAAGACCATCATGAAAGCCTGGATGGAGACAGACCTGCCACTGTCATGAAGGCTCTGACCTGCAGAATGTGGAAATCATTGGGAAGGAGATCTCATTTGAAACATTGAAACCTCTCTTTGTCAGTCCTGCTTTGCATTTGTCTGTATGATTCCCTATCACAGCTCACCAGAATGTAAAACCAGTGATATCCAACCAGTGATATTCAAGGAGAGTCCACAGCAGCCAAAATCAGCCAACCAGTATATAAAGAGGTTCAAGCATCTCCCCCACACACACAAACAGAAGGGAGAAATGCATGCTAAATATGAGAAAAAACCCTCCTTTTTGGGTGAATGTGAAAGTAATTAGTCATCAAAGTTTAACTAAATGAGATGACTTTCAGACTTTTTCTTGTCATTTACTAAAAAAGAAAAAAAAAAAGAACAGTTGGAGTTTGATTTTGTTTATTTGTTTGGGGGTTGAGTTTTTTTGTTTGTTTGGAGTTTTGTGGGGTGTTTTTTTTTGATTGGAAGTGTCAGAGAACACTGGTCTTGCTAGCTTCTGAAATCAGGCACTTGGAGGGAGATCCAGCCTTTTGAAAGAGCTGGTTTTCCTCAGCAGCTCTTAACTCCATTTCACAAACCGATGCACAGATGCTGCAGTCATACAGATTGCGTGGGAAGGTGAAGCACTTACTGAATCAGTGGAGGAACTGCTCTTCCTGGTGCAGATGTGCACATATTATCTACCTTATTCTTAGATATGCTCGGAAAGTCTTGCATGTGCTTTTTAACTAGAAGCTCAGATGGGTGGAACTCGTCTGCTTTTAGCAGTATTTTAGCAGGCTTAAAAAAAATAATTCAGTTTTACTGTTGCAACTGATGTGACAGATGGCAAAAGAGCAGGAGGGTTAGCAGGAAGAATATTGTAGGAGTCTGTGCAGATATAAATACTTAGCTAAAAAATAAGGTGGAGGTAATAATGCTTGTGAATGTAAAAAAAAAACAACCTGGAAGCAGACTTGTTAATATCTCTCTTCTTTTTAATAGCAATTATGCCTAAATCTAGCAGAGCACTTTTTGTCAGTATATTTGATGGAGGAATCACTATGTGTTGCCATGGTGTTAGTTTTTTTGGTGGTTTTTTTTTCAGGGCACGACCATGCATTTAAAAAAAGAAACCTTTACCTTGTTGCTATGCAAACACTACATTGTGTTATTACATCCCCAGAAAGCAGCACAATGATATTGCAAGAAAGTCAATATCCTGGGATAAGATAAATGCTCCCTTTCTTTGGCCTTTCACTCAAATGCAGGGCTTCAGTAATACTTACGGCTGATTAATCCTCTGGAGGCTAGGCTGCAAAATTTCCAATGTGCATGTCATTTATGTAAAAAATTACTCAGTAATATCCTACCTGCAGCTGTATTCAGACCCAAACTCCAACCTTGTGACAGAAAGGGTCAAGCCCAAGCAGCAAACGTTAGCTCATGCTTCATGGGACTTTGGTCCCAGCCTCTCTTGTTAAAAATATATCAAAGGTCCTAATTAAGTGTTGTGTTTACGTTGAGCTATAGAACAGTTGACTGTTGTTTCTGTATACAACAGCCCATGAGGCAGTGAAGTGGTTGCTACCATATCACTCATCTTGGGCTTCCCCTGCCATCCGTACTGAAATACGTGCAGTGCCAGTTAGCAGCTGATCTGGCCAGGCCCTTTTTCCATAGCCCAGTTCAGCTGAAAGATAAAATTAATGATACCAACTTATACAGCTTTACCACTAGCTGGTGAATGAGAGATTTATAATCTGCACGTGTGACTCACACTTTGAAGGGTGGCCTGTTAAAGTTACTGGGATGGAAGATGACTGTCTGAATATGGACTGTTTAAGCAAATGAAGTCGGATCCCATCCTCATTTGGATTCAGCTGAATTACTGTATCTTTAAGCCTGCTCAGATAAGAAAAATATTTAGCCTGCAGATTGCTTCAAATCCTTAATTATTGGAAACGTAGAACAGCAGTTGATATACAGTATCCATACTGAGAAATCAATTTAACACCGATACAGAAAACCAGTTTTAAATGTAATCATACTATAGTGCTTCCAGCAACCATTTATAACTGGAATTCAATGGAAACTGGAGCATTTCCTCCTTCTCCCCTTTATAACATAAAGGGCTATGTCATACTACATTTGTGATAATACAGCGTTATACTATATCTTCCAGGGCAGCACGTCACAAAATGTGTCACCAGCTATCCCAGACATTAATTACATGTTTTGTCTTGCTTTGCACAGGGACGATAAACAGGCTATGAAGAGAAACATCCCACCCTGTTTTAGGACCTAGTGAAAGCAATGAATGAGATTGGTTCCATAGCCAATCTCCTTCGATTTACTTCATTAACCAATGAACTAATTAGATTCCTTCCTTCCAAAAACACTTTCTGAGAGTCTTATTTTGGCAGTAACAAAGTCTGTCATGAATTTTTCTCAGAGCCTCTTTAACCCATTTAATAATGGATTAACAATTAAATGGTTGAGAAGAATAATCAGTGCCTAAATAGGAAATATGGAGAAAAAACTCATCAGCCCCAAAACTCTGAATCTCATGTCTGATCCTTTTTTTTTTTTTTCTTTTTTTTTTTTCTCCCTGCAGGGCAAATGTTTTCACTGTGAGGTGTTTTTTTTCACATTCCTCTGAAATGTCTGTTCAAACACATTAACAGAGTTGTTGAGCTGCTTATCTAAGTGGCAGTTGTTTTCCTAAGAAAAAAAATAAATAAAAAATTGCGAAAATCAGGAATTGTACTTAAGCTTATGAACCAATTTGTGTTTAGATCAAGTCTCTTTTTGAGTAGGATACATCTTGCCAGTCCTGAAGTAACCTACTCAAGAACATGGTAATTCCAGAGAAGGCATCCCATGGGTCATCCTTTCTGGTAAGTTAATGCTAAGAAATTGTCCTTGGATATCATTGCTTTTAGTATTTCAGCAATTTTGAAGGCAAAACAAGAGCATCAGTTTCTCTCAGCTGAATGCTACGGCAAGACACAGCTGTGGTATGTAGGGCTGCATAGAGTTGTTCAGCCATGAAGCCAAAATGGACAGTCTGGGAGCTTTTGCTTACAGGAATTCAGAAGCGAGACATCGAAGTTGGAAGAGTGCCCTCACACTCTGGGTCAGTACTGGTGGACTGTGAATTCACTGTAACATATGCTGTGGTATTTAACTCAAGCAGACAGCCCTTACTGTCTTGCTTTTCTCCATTAGGATATTTACAGTGATCAATATCATCATGCATATGTCTTTAGGCATATCCCATCTATATGATTGGCAAACATGTTTCCAAAGACACCTCCTTCTAATCCAACCCCAACATGATCATTAGGCAAAGAGGCATTTAGTCATGTTGCTGCCTGTTCAGCAAGACGGTTGTGAAGATGATAGAACACATAAAAATCCAAATAAAGACATGGGACAATGTTTCTTACTGGAGGTGGTGAACTCACAGAAGGGTCTCACATCACCCAGCCCTGTGTTTCTCAACCGTATTGATTCAGGTAGTAGCTGTTTCACTGGTAAATAGACAACATATAACACTTTTTTCTCTCCCCCTCCCCCCCGGGGATTTTTGGAGTTACTTTTACCTTCTGCATTAGAACTAAATTAACTGTCTGCAGATAATGAACACCTGAACATGAGTGGCTTGTTGTATGCTATGCATTGCAGCCCAAGGAAGAAAAATAGCATTTGTATGCATTTTTACAGCCATCCAAGTATTAATCTCTCCAATAATTTCTGCACACCATTCCTGTAATTTACTACAAGACCTATTCTATTGCTTTGCTTCTCATTCTACAAGCAGTCTGTCTTGAGCAAATTTCCTTTCACAAAGACTGGAAAATACATAAAGTCTTGGATACCTTCCCAACTTAAATCATCTATTCAGAGAGAGTGTGAAATAAAATTTCTCTTTCTTTCTGTATTTTTAATAAACAGTTTAGATCTTTCATCTAAGCTTCCTATAAATTCAAGAGTGAATGTCATGGTCTTGACTCCCAAAACTTTCTGGAAGATGAAAAATTATCACTGCTTTCTAAGTTCATTTCTTTCACCAGGACAAGCTGTTTTGGCTGCTCTTTCTCTTGTGACATTCTCTCTTTCTCCTATATCATTGATCTGATACTGGCTTAATTAAATAGCAAGACATCAATAAGAGAACAAAACCAAATGCTCTGAATCCCAGTACTGCATCTAATTTAACACTGTGTTGTTGAAAACAAACAACACTGAACACGGTCCAGCAATATTTCTATGTAAAGAAAAAACACTTGAATACATAGGAAATCCCTAATCATGGTGGACACAGAGTATGGAGTCAGCAAATTCCTTCTTCTAAGTGCTTGGGTGACTGCATCAAGAGTTTTTCACGTTGAATTCAAAACACTGACAGCAACTTCTAAAAAGTGCATAGCCTGTCTGAACCTCATTTCTGCTGCTGTATGAAAAGACTAGTAACAACTCCTTTCCTCATGGTAGTAAAATCTGAAGGCTTTGATACAACACTAGGTGATTTATTTGTTCCTAGGCCAAGTGGATAAACTTTGAATCTATGCTAAACCACTAAGTAATGGTCAGGAACCAGTATGGCATAAAATACATCACGGAGAAACTGCAATAAAAATCATGTAATAAGAACTGGAATTCAAAGTGCTAACTGCAGTATTGCACTACCCATCCTATAGTTAAGTCAGTGGTTACTATAAAGCATCCACTGGAGTATTTCAGCTGCCTTAGCCAAAAGTCTTGAAATGGTGCCCCGAGCTTAATTTAAAATAAATATTTAAATAAATAAATAAATGTAATTATGATATAATCAGAAAAAATCATAATAAAAAAATTACCTTTGAATATCTCTTAGGGATTCTTTGAAGGACAATTTGTTCACATTTTACTATACATTTTTCTTTTATGTCCCATGAGCACTTCCAACAACTGTAGCTTAGCAAATGTCATGGGGAGGTTTCACAACATTTCCTCTAAGGTTGTCAGAAGCATCATCCAGAAACTACAGGCTGCAGAGTGCTCTCAGTTATACTGTGCCCAGAGGAAACACTTGCCATTTCCTAAAGAGAAAAGAACTCTGGTTATTATGCACAATGTGTCATAAATGATACACCGTCCATGCAAACCCACCAATGATCCAAGTCTGCTAATGAATGCCATGATGGTAAAACAATCTGGCTGTGTCTCAGCATGTGTACACTGATGTCAGAGGATTCTCCACCTTTTAAAGAGATTCCATCAGGTTGGTTGGTTTGTTTTTTTCAAATTAGTCTACTCACAAAATTGAAGCCTGTTTAGCAGCATAAAACAAAAATGCTACACAGCAATTAAAAGGCTGACCTTTTCTGTGGGAAAACCGGAATGAGAAGCTTCCAATACTTTTGCGTTGTGTATTTCAGCACAAATATCCAACACTGATAATCAACCTGTTGTAAGGAGTTCCTCGCCCACTAATGGATGGCATGAATTTTTACACTATTTGAATCTGGTAGTTTAAAGTTAAGACAGTTAAGATGTCTTACTGCAGCTGTATTTTTAAAAGTTCTCAAAAACCTGAGGAATGAGATTCATCCCACAGTCCCCAAGCACAAGGACTCTGGACTCTCTGAAGCCTTGTTTTACTCTTTATTGTGCTCAATAAAATTTGTCTCCCTGGGATTTGGAAGGATGTTCCTGGATAGAAGCAATGTTATGCTTTAGGGAACAGAATTTAGTACCATAGCTCTATTTACATGACTCTGGGATCATCAAAATGATAGAAGAGGCACAATGGTCAATAGTGTTGCACGAGATCAATGATCAATAGCGTTGCATTGTTATATTGCAATATCAGTAAAGAGAACTTCCTACAGTGTGTACTACCAAATATAGTGAGCTTTAATGTGACACCACTTAGTTGTATAAAACCTTCCCTATGCTAACTGTTAAGATACCACTTCGATCCTGCTTTTAGTGTTGTCACATGTGTAACCATCTGGCACTGGGACATGTGCCAAAACATGACTTGCATATTTGCTGGATTGGAGGACAGACAGATTTGACTGCGAGCTGAGCCAGATTTTTGTGATATGTACAAATATTGCTTCTCCCTACAGCTTGGAGAGCACAAGATTTCACAGAGCTTGTTAACTCAATCCTCATCCCCTGCATTCTGCCCCTGCTCTGAGCCGTAAAAAGTCTTTATGTTTGGCAGGTCAGTAAAAACCAGAGCATCATCCAGTTTATTTTATAGCTAACTTCATTAGCAAGAAACAGCAAGGACTGAAATACAGGGCTGTAAAAACTAAGCTTAGGTTTGTAATGTAATGTAATTCAAGTAATTAGTCCACTTAAACTTTTTAATGTGGTCTCTTGGTTTCCAAAGTGCTAAAATGCTTTTTAATGGCTGTTCCACAGATTTTCATTGGGTTGGCATCCTGACTTTAGTCAGGAAAGAACAGGACATATCTTAATATCTCTGTTTGTTATGCCAGAATTTCAGCTGGTACATGTTGACGTGACACCCACGGAGCCAGCTGAAATATGTCACTTTTCACCAGCAGAGCCTTGTCGTGCTTTTCATTAACAAGTCTAAAAGAACTTAGCTATACTGCTAGATCAAACTATCTTCATTTTTCTCCTATGATAAAAAAAAAAAAAAAAAAAAGCTAAGTAAACAGAGTTATAATTTTACAGTGAACTACCTTGCATTTGTGTTGTGCTAAACAGGTCTGAAATTTGATCATTAGACTTTTAACTCTCATCCACGTGCTGGGATTTCTGAATTCATTCTAATCTAATCTAATCTATTCCTGGCCATTCACAGTAAGAGCTGACCTATGATTTCTAGTCAACTGATAACCACAGGCAATTGGATAAAAAATTCAATCCACACTGGAAAATGTGGTCACAGAAGGGAAAGCAGGTATATGCTAGTGTCTCTTGTGCTACATTATTGCATCAATGCAAATTAATTTAATTTAACAAATTACATTAATGCAAACGTTATTTAGGGACAATTTCAATAAATATATATTTAAAAAAACAAAACAAAAAAACCCCAAAACCCAATCCACAACCTGAAATTTTGGATCATTTCACTCCAATTATCTAAATTAGATGTTTCCCCAGATTTCCATGTACATTACCATTCAGGCAGATTGAGGATTTGTAGACTTGTTTTTTCCTTAATAAAGCCTTATTTACATGTCAAGGCCTTTACAATTTAGAATCTCAGGATAGAAATATCATGAGACCATTTTCACAATTCATGTGTTTAATGGCCAGGAACAACAGCCATCTGATTTGAACTCCAATGTAGAACAGAGTTTAGAAATGTTCTCTTATATTTCTGGAACAGCAAACAAAATATTTTTCCTTTTGAATATTTGATTCAGTTAGACTATGGATGCTAAACATGCTGAGGATAACTTTCATATTAATTCAACTAGAAACATATCCTTTCAATTTTCTCCTAAGCTTGTTTGAGAGAGTTGATAATTAATTAAAAGACATATCTGGACTTAATATTGGTTCTTTGACAAATTATTTCTTTATATAATGTTTCAATAAAGCTGAATTTTTTACACTGCTTACTGGCCAGAAAAAAAAAGTTTCCATTCTATTGGGGAAGGAAAAATAAGAAAACAAAGGTATTTCAAAACATTTTATTTTTAATAAGATTGAATCTCATGGCAATTGTATGCAAAGCTTGATAAGAAGTGTTAATGTACCCTAGACAACTTTCAAAGGAAGATAAGTACATATCTCCTGATTAGATAAATGTCTGATGCATCTGAAAAACACTTCAAAGTGTTCAAAGCATCCTTCATAGCCTTTGGAAAAGTATGAGTAACTTCTAGACAAAACTTTGTAAACAGTTTGCATGGGATTTATGTCACCTCACTTTGTCTACCAGGAGGGTAAGTCTCTAGGCTGAGCTGAAATCTCTCCACAGAGAAGGACATTATTGGTTTTGTCATTATGGTTTGAAGATATAAGCAAGACAGAGTTCGTAAGGAGAGGTAATATTTTTATTATGGCATTTTATGCAGTTGGAAAAACCTGAAAACATTTTTCAGTTTCTTACACTTGGTTTCAGATCTGAAGCCAAAGATGGAGAAAGAAATGCACTTCTAGTGGGTGATTCATTCCTTCCTAAGATAGTTAGGATGACTCACTCTCTGTAGGTGCCTATTCATCTCTATTGACCATAGAAGGATTCCAGTTGACAAGCTAACAGTAAACACCTAACTTTAAGATAGAAAAAAATAGATAGATGACATGGATGCTACCTTCTAGTTATAAAGGCTTCTCATATGAACTTTCTTCCTTCCATGTTTTACATCAGTTCAGGTGCAATATATGAGTTTAATATTCATAATTCATTTCTTTAGATACTGACAATCCAAACATTGCCCTCTGAACTTCAACCTCCTGGTGTTCAGAGTGACTGAATTATCTACCCTCGGAGAGTAATAGAAGTCTTTTTGTTCTCTAAACAAGTCAGGGCAATCCTGGGAAATAGATCTACGGTGCTTCAGAGATTACAACGTCTCATGTTAATATCTGGTTGATTTTAGTTGATGGTAAAATGATGATGTAGCTATTGCTACAGAAAGATATAAAAGCATTCAGCATATGCTGAGTATGTTCTCTTGATCTCTTTGAGGTTCTCAATATATTATCTCTTATTTTCCAGATGTTTTTCAGACATAAGGATACAAATACCTTTTTGTTTTTGTCTCCAGCTGTAGGACTTGCAAAAACTTGCTGGAGACTAATCCTAAACCATTTTGGCAGAGAAAGCTTAGTGTTCATACAGTGTAAATAAATACATCACCATGGATGAAATGCCCCCCCTAACTGAAGACTTCTCTAGTATGTGAAGGTGGAAGTATGGTCACCCGAGACCAAGTGATAAGGAGAGGGGTATTGTCAGATATAGTATCAATTGTTCATTTAGCTGGGCTAGAAGCAGGAATTAATCCTTTTTCTCCCTCTGTGGTGGTGTTGGGCCTTCTGCAAAGAAGAAGGGTGAGAGGAAGGGCAAGAAGACCCGCTAACAAAGCCAAGTAAGAACAACACAACTCTCAAAAGAGACCAGAAACATTAGACGTTCAAGTTTCCCAGAAGCATCCTTAATAGCTGGCTCGGGAACAAACCAATGTGGTTTTTAGAGGTAGACTGGGCTGAACAGATGCAGCAGAGACTGGGTATTTTGAAATTCAGCCCTTGAAACACAGACATCTCTGTCTTGTTTCAATTGGGTTGTTTTTATTTTCCAATACTTATGACCACTTCCCCCTCTAACTGGTTCAGTCTCCAGCTCCTGACTGAGTACTGACTACAACATTTCAACAGTTATTGCAGAAAATGCTTGGTAACTGCCTTACTCTATTTCAGGTACCTTCTAGGTATCTTTGCCTAGTTTGGCCACGCACAATAGACACAGATGGAGAAGCCTAGGGAGACTCCACCACTCTGTGTGGGACTGAAGACAGGATTACATTTTGCATAGATGCTGCTGGAGGGGAGAGAAGCCAAAGCAGAGCAGTCAGACTTTCTCTTTCTCCTCATCTCTCATGAAAGTCAAATGTCTTCACTCTTCCAAGCGTGCTTACTGGTGTGCATTCACTCCAACTGATTAGGTTCACACACCCCAACTAATATACGTGCCGAGAGCAGACAAATGCCACAGAGCATTATGTGGTTCACTGGAGAGCCAAGCCGGGCATGTGCTGCCCATAGTGGGCCCATTTGTAATTTGCTTAAATCTGTGAATGGTGTGGATAACTGCCAGGTAGTCGCTAAGGGTGCATGTATATTAGAGGTTGGCAGGGGTGAGGATGAGAAATCTGTGAACAATTAGTTAACTTTGGTCTTGACTCCTTTATAATTAGATAATTTGCTATTAGTGATAAGGTATCCTGACTGTTGGTTTTTTGCTTTTTTGCTTTTTTCCACCCTTTCCAGTTAGCTATTAAGCTCTGAAATGGCTGTGTTTTGCTGTTTCTGCAAATTTCCCTGAAATTCAGAACGCATGCTTTGCCAAGTGTTGCAGGGGCAAGTAAATCTATAGGGAAGGTATGCAAATTGTGAGATACAGAGCGCAGCTGTGAGCAGAATGGTTTTGTGGCTACAGCTCTGGCCATGGACTCAGCAGGATACTCCTAACCTTGCTTCCTATCTGCTTTGTGATTATTGGCACATGAATTAATCACTTCAGGCTTTCTTCTGTACCCAAAGCAGTAGATCGTAAAGTATATATTTTTCTAGGCTGTCTTCACTGCTTTCATCTTATTTTCATCCTCTTCTTTTATTCAGTAGATGTATTTTCCTCTTTCTAGAATTCAGAATATACGCCCTGCCCTCCCACTACCACCCAAATCACTGTGTAATCTTTTCTACACTCCCTACAGGCACTCAACACATCCTCTTACTTCCAGGCACACCAGGAGCTCCTGTGAAAACCACGGGAGCAGCTGTAGTTTTCTTGTGCCTACTCTCTTGGACCCCATTCTTTAAAATAGGGACAGGACTAATCGTTTTGTCTCACTCATGACCTTCTTTTCCATTAACTACAACCTTCTCGGGTTGGGAAATCACTTTATTATATATAATGACAGAGACTTGCATGGATGAATTTATTTTATGTAAGTGAAAATATCTCGTGAAAATATCTCGTAAAATATCTCATCTCTAGATTCATTTAGACAAAATTAGAGAGTTTGGAAGTGTGATCCGCTGCTGAAGAAACTTATCCTTCTCCTAGTTTGCTTTTTTTAGACTATCAAAGAAACGTTTTCTCTGTGAAGACTATGATACTATAAGGTAAGTGGTACAAAAAACCCCAAAAAGGTAAATTAAAGAAATATACAAAGAAAAAGCCTTCCGGGTTTCTCACTCTCCAGACTGACTTCCAAATTTGAACAAATACGTGAAAAATCCCTATCTGCAAACAAGTTACCAATGATCAGCCTTAGATTCTTTCTGGCATCATTTTAGAAGGTCCCTAAAACTGTCCATTTTAATTCATATCTGGACAGAAAGTCCAGATGTAGTCACAGGCAACTACAGAGTGCTGACTTACATATGTGCTTCTCACAGGTCATTAAAGCTGAAGGTAAAGCCTCCACCTTGGAGGAAGTCCCATTACCAGAATTCACTGATCTGTGCATCATCAACAAAATGAAAGCACAGCTCCAATGTGTTTTCGGCCCCAGTGAAACATCAGCCCCATTCATGTCTTTGATTCTAAACATCAAAGTCCTCCCTATTACTTGCCCATTTCAGTTGAGGGCTGGTTTCCCTGTTTTCCAAAGACTTAAGAGACACATCATTTGTGTAGTAGGGAGAGGACTGCAAACAGGGTTCTCCGGCTCATTTCAACTTCATGAAACTTTTTGCTATGAAGCTTTTTGCTAGTTCATCCATCTCACCAGTACCTATCAGTAATGGGATCCAGAATAATTACCCATGTAGGGAAAAAAGAAACAGAAAGACCCCATCCCTGTATTCTATGAACTGTTCAGCAGTAGCTTGAAAAACAGAGTTGCACTTGGTGAATTACAGAGTTGTGCCTGCTCTTGTGGGTACTTGCCTGCTTCTCAGGAATATTTTTTTTCCTGATCCAGTCAGACCATTCCTTGATACATGGACTTTCTGCCACACACATCTGCAAGAAATACAGGATCCTTGAAATCAGTAGGTGTGCAGGGATAAAGTGGTTGAGTAAAAGCCAGAGATACAATAAGAGTCCTGAACTGGGAAATAATAACACTGACTCAGTCCCAGGTTTCAACTACGACAGGGGTTTGGTGGTCCAAATGCCATGGTTTGAATCTACTGCACGTTATCATGAAGGTGTTCAGTCTCTCAGATTTGGGCCTCAGGCAGACAAGCAAGAGGAAAAAAATATTTTATTTAGAGACATCTGTTTTGAGATATTAACTAGTAAATAATTCATAAGTTGGGATGATGTTCTGGCACCACAGCCCTGCATAGCTAAATGAAATGAATGAGAGAATAGTGAAGTAAAACTAAATGTTACACTTGGTCCATTTCTGGTCAGCTAGAGCTAAATAAGTTTGGGAGACTATAAGCAAAGGGGAAACACATTTTTGTTTGTTTGCTTGCTTCCTCAAAGCTATCATTTCCCCAAAGCATTGTATGGTCAATCCCAGAAAGCAATGTGAAGATCCTGTCCTGTCTGCGAAGGAGGGAGGTGTATCATGGTATGGCTAATGGAAAGCAACCCTCCAGTCATCCACCCTTCCTTCACTCTGTGAAATGAAGTTCTTTCATTTCTAACTGGCTTCAGATGCCAGCAGGAATTCCAGGAAGACCTCTTCTGATTTTGGGTGGTATTGAAGTACTGTTCTACAGCTTGTGACAGTTCAGGCTCACCAGTAACTCAGCTCTCCATCCACTGGGATGGAAGAAAAGGTGGGGACACAGATGAAAGAAATAACAACCTCACCTTCCTCTAGAACAGATGCAAGTGAACATTTATTTTATTACACTTGTTTTGTGCAGGGATAAACTCTCAGTATCTTTGCAAGAATTGAGTTTTCATCTCCATCTGTGTTGAAGTCACCAACTGGCCCAAATAGACTTAGAGTTTAATTACAAAGCAGTTTTTCTAGTCACAAGAACTGAAAACTCTGCCATGCTTTCTAATGAATTTGGAACTGGGTCAAAATTTGTGGGAATTGTGTTATAAACTTGGGTGGAACCCAGATTTGGTTGGTTTTATGCATTTGAGGGCCAGTTCACAAAGTTGCTCAAGAGAGCACTTCCCAACATTTGGGTTTCATCAGGAAGGTTTCATCTGTGTCTCCGAAGAACACTCTTTGAACATTACTGTCCCACCACACAGCCAGGGGCTGCCTTTGTGCATGGCATACTGCTTTCTTCAATTATAAACCAACCTACATGTTCCTTTTCTCCCTGCCTCTGGGTGTTTAGAATTAAAGCACAGCTTGTTTACGACAGAATGGTAGGGGTTAGAAGTGACCTCTGGAGATCATCTCATCCAACTCCTCTGCCAAAGCAGCTTCACCCACATCCAGGTGGGTTTTGAAAGTCTCCAGAGAAGAGGATTCCACAACATCTCTGGGAAGCCTGTTCCAGGACTCTTGTCACTCTCACCGGAAAGAAGTTTCTCCTTATGTTTACGTGCACCTTCCTGTGAAGTTAGAATCTATATTACATTGGTACTCACAGCCGCACTCAGGGTTTAGTGCTTTTGACCTACCAATGACCATGTTTCTTATTGCCAGTTTCTGTCTCTGATGGCTCTTCTGGATGCTACAGCCATACGAATGGTAACATAATAAGAGTGGATGAGTTTTTCTTCCCGGCAAAATGACAATTTGACCAGAGAGCAAAGGCAGGTCAGCAAAGTAAGACCAGAGACTGAGTGTGCATTTCTAAAAACAAATGAAAAAAGTTGACTTCCCCAGGGTATGTCAAAGGCACAGACAGGACAGAACATGATTCAAATACCATTATTCACAGACCACTCATGCTACATGAGGCTGTGATGTGTGTTCTGAGAGTGCTTCACTGGATATGATAGAGTAGAAACATTAGCAAGTTCATTAACCGGACCTTTTATGTCCAAAGTTCATATTGATCCAGCAGGAATTTTCAGCATTGATGATGTTGGTCCGAAAAGTTGGAAAACTCTCTTTGAGACCATTACTCAGTTTTGCTTGTCACCTCAGAAACATTTTCTACATCTTGTCCAAATGGATTCTTTTGGATATGCATAAACTAATATAGCTTGTAAAGAGAGAAAAAAACTATTCAGATCCCAGGTATTTCTAAGACAGGCATTCCCCTCCCACCCTGGAATAGAGTGAAATGGCCTTTTCAGACAGATTTAGTCACAGGTAAAACCAAGAACGTCCCAAAGTCTAACTCCAGTGGAGACAATGTAGTCATGCTGAACAATATTTCTCTGTGATGCTTGGCCTTTCTTTGCAAACAGTCGCCTTCCACTACGTTGTATCAATATTTATAAAAACTGATGGGCCATAAAACATGCAAAAAGGCATTAAATGAATTTAGTGGAGATCTGAGAAATGTTTTGCATTTTCTAGAGATTTGATATGTCCCTCTGTTTAGTATCTCTCACCCGTTACCAATCCATGAAGTGTCTACCAGAATTAGTAAATCTCTTTCATTTACTTACTTAGAAGAAAATGTTTAATAGATGCCACATGAATTTTGCAAATTGCTCTCATTCTGATGCTGATTAATAGGAAACCGTGCAAAATGTATAAATAATTTCTAGTCTTAAATTAGTGTTCTCTCCTTAAATCTGGGGGATATATGGAGCCTCATGATATTTTCTTATACCTGTTTTAGTCAGACTTAATTGAGATTCATATTAAAAGTGACACAGTCTATTAAAGGATGGAGATGAGAGTGTCATTGCCATTATATCTGAAGGACAAAATGATGCAAGCATTTGGTCAATCTCAAGTTGCTTTGATTAAACAAAATCCCAAGAAATGCTTTCCCTGTGCAGTTTTAGACTAAATGCCTAAAATCAGAGAAGATGGAAAACAAACTAATTAAATTTAGTGTTAAGTGCAGTACCTCCTCAGTGAAGGCTGAACAGCTAGCAACTTTCTACAATTTAAATTAAGGTATTTAAATATTGTTCCTTTAAAATTTTATTTTTCTTTTAAATTAAATTAAATGCTTTTAAAACTTTTTTACGAGCAGCTGCTTTTTTGTTGGTGCTTGAGGGCCCTTATTTGAGACCTTTATTGCAATCATATTGATCCTGGGGGCAACATATACTGAAGCTTAGCTGAGAGGGAGGAAATCTCAATAGCAGGTATCTTATTAAAACCCAACCTAGACCTGTACAGACTCAGAATTTTTATCACGCATCAACTCTTTAACTAAAACAAAAGCAGGAGCCACAGGAGAAATGTGTTCATGGCATAAAAGCTGAGGTTGGCACTGAATCATCCTCTTGTTGGTAGTCTCAGCAAACAGGAGGAATTCTAATTCTAACCATGGAAATTGTACTGAATTGTTGTCACTTTTGTCCAGAACAGGATCATGAACTTTGGTAAAGCATAAATGGGAAGTTTGATTACTGCTGTGTGAGAGAATTTAATGAGAGAACTTTTTTCCCCAGGATTTCCAATCATAATCTTCCTCCCAAGAGGACAGAAAGGGAAAATTATCTGGGATCAACTGTAAGACCCAATAGACCCTGTTTTACTTAAGATATCTGGTAATTCTTACTTCTTTCAGTAAACACACAAACAAGGTCTGCTTATTTTGTTTCTGCTGAGCTGTCAGGTGCTATCACACCTGGTCAGTCTGCTTATTTCTAAGCAGAGGATGGGATCAGATAGGAGGGAAAACAGATCTTTGCAGTTGCTGTAATCCATATCAACCTGGAAGGTTTGCAGTCAAGATAACACACATAAGGCTGAAGTCCATAAGAGTTAAGACAACATTTCTTAACTAGTTATTTAAAGTTCCCCAGAGATCACACAGGAGAGATCAGTAGTACCAGAGGGTGATTAATCCCAATCTGAGATAGATGTCTAACAGAAGTGGGATGAATCACTCAGCAGACACGTTATCTCTCTCCAGTGCTACAAAGGAAGAAAATAAGTAGGTAGTTTAGACATTGAGCTCAGACTGCTGAAGTTACTTGAAACAAATCTGCATCCTAGCATGTATTTAGGAGGTCAGAAGTAACAGCTTCCTGAATTGACCAAAAAAGGTTTGATAGAAGAACTGTAGGATTGCCTAGTCTTTCTCATTACCATCCAATCCTTACCTTTGCTGACAGACAGCATACACTATTTCAGGTTTTCATTTTGGACATAAAACACATGTAAGGGAACAAGAGACACCTTATTACATTAAACCTCACTCCATTATTCAGCAGCCAATGCTTAATTGCCCACAAAAAGATGCACAAATCTTCCATAGGCATATGTTACTTCAAAAAACAGATTTGTCCAGTTGAAGAGCTGAGCTACAAACTTCCAATGAGCAACAATGCCACTGAGACTCTCCATATCCTTCCACTCTGCTCAGGCAACATCAAACAACTACACAGCCAACTTCTGTCTTCTACTCCTTAACAGCGCTTTTTTTATAGGTTGACTTCCATATGTTCACCTAGAGGTGTTAGATTATATAATTAACTTGGCAAAGAAAAAAAAACCAACAAAACCAAAACAATTTCATTTTTCAATTTGACCCCAGAAGTTTGGACATCAGGAAAATTTTTTCACTACTCTAAGGAATAATTGTGAATTTGGAGGTTTGAGATCTAATCCATTTCTCCTGTCACTTCCAGATACTTGTATGTTCCTTTGTATTCTGTCCTAATTTAAAATTTAAAAAAATGAGCCTTTCTGCTGCAAAGACTTTCCTGACAACTAATGAAACAAGCTATTGGAAAGTTATCTTGCTGTTGGTCATAAAATTCCCTTTTATTTATTTTCATTCTTCATTATTCACTACAGAATAAAGGATTATCTCAAGTCAGCAATTAATTCTAGAGTGTTAGTCCCTCTTCTCGTATTATTCGCATGCACTCCTTCGTTAGAGATTTATGTTCACAAAGTACCTGAGCTTGCACTGATTTTTATAGTCTCTACCTAGATTGGTCTGTGTCATCACATGTTATCAGTCATCCAAATAGATGACATCCCAGCTCCTCAGCTATTTCATAAGTGTGAAAATAATTACTGCAAATAAAGTTATATGGGGGGAATTTCACCCTCAGGCTTTATCCTTTCTTTTAAAGTTAGTAGCAATATATTTTCATTTAACTATGTAAAATATATTTTAGTGGACACTTTCTGTTAATGGCAATATAATATATATTTTTTACTACTTTAATTCTTGATATCTGAAGACTAGACACCCTGCTCCAGTGACTGCAAAGATGTTCCTCACATGACAGAATTTCCTGATTTACGTCTACAATCGCTACACTTTCAGCAGTCAGGATCACTGAATTTATAAATGCATAAATGGACTTTTCTGCACTGCTGTGGCTCTAATTGCACTGATTATTTTCGCTGCTGAATGGCTTCATCTTAGAAACTTATTCGCTTTGCTGGCTAAGACATTACTGATCATAAGGTGTGAACCTGACATTTGAGTTAGTCCTCTTGCATACTCCGAGTTCACACTCAATGCATTATGCTTGATCTCACAAGGTCTAAAATTTGGAATCTGAAGACAAACAGTAAAAAGAAATAAATCATGAACTTGAGATGATACAATAATCTATTACGGAAATGTTGAAGCTTTTATTTCTGTGTACTTTATGGCTTATCTTGCCTAATTGGTGTAGTCTGATAATTATTGATTCATCCTACCTGTGAAATTACAAAAAATAACACCAACCAAACAAAAAATCTCAGAAGCCATTGAGGTTTGGTTGACTTCAGATGCATTTGAAACCCCACCATCAGTTCTAGACCTTGCAAATGTTGGCACAGACATAAAGAAACTCCCTTTTCTTCAAGCACTTCAAAGAGAAGCTCAAAGCTTTCTTTTATGTTCTTGCTTCCAGTTTTTTTCCTCGACAGTCTTCATTGTGAAGAAGTTATTTTGTGACATTTTAAATACAACTGTCATATCCTGTGATCCTTCTACTTCTCCTTCCAGCCCTATCTCTCTGAGAAAGATTGTACCTACCTATAAACTGGCATTCTAGTTATAAAAATCATTCAGGTAGACTAAATCAGTGATGTCTAGATAAACACCTCTATCATTTAGTAATACTTTTAGCTCTTTCTACTCTTCTTTTTTTTTTTATCCTTATACATTAATATATGTGCTAATACTTTACTACTTACCTTGCTCTGAAAGCAAAGCTAAAAGGATAAGTGTATTTTGTACACCAATGTTTGAAATACATGTCTTTTATCTAAGCTGAGAAAACACTTCCTTTCTTCCTTTTCTCTCTTTAGTTTAAAGCCTGTTGAATCTATTAGACTTTACAACTTTGCATAAAAGACTTTGGTATTCCTCCTGCTTAAATAGAAACCATTTAATCATAGACTCTATTAGGAGGCTAACTGGAATTTGCTATTCTTTAATTTATTTGCAGACTTCTTGCTCTTGCTAAGTGTTTTTGGTTTAGTGTTCAGGCATAAATCATTAACAAAGGGGCTCAGCAAGGCCAGGGGGAAGAAATGACCCATTGAGGTAATTTGAATGCTATTTTTAAATACTTTTTAGTTGTGTGGAGAAGTAGGTACTAAGCTGGGGGATTTAGGAGATTTACCCACTTCTGAAAGTGTCACTGTTTGACTGTATGGTCTTTGTTAAATTATTTGAGCCAATATTTTCTAATTCACATGATTAATCAAGGCATCTAAACTGGGCTTTATTTTTCAGGGGTTCAAAAGCTGCTGCTCTTACTTTAGTTAAAAAGTAAGCAATCCTAAAAAAAAAAAAAAAAAAAAAAAAAAAAAAGCTTTCCAAGAAAAAAAGAAATGTGGCAGGAAAAAACCAGAATTTTGGGGG
>WTSP01000359.1:0-31336 GCA_025331215.1 Actenoides lindsayi | reverse complement strand
TACCATGCACCAGCAGCTGGGAAGGTTGAACGGTGCAATGGACTGCTGAAGACCACACTGAAGGCACTGGGTGGGGGGACTTTCAAAAACTGGGAGGTGCATTTAGGCCACCTGGTTAGTTAACACTAGAGGCTCCACCAACCGAGCAGGTCCTGCTCAATGTGAACCCTTAGGAACAACAGATGGGGATAGGGTCCCTGTGGTACACATGAGAGGTATGCTTGGGAAAAGGGTTTGGGTTAATCGTGCCTTGAGCAAAGACAAACCAAAAAAGGGGGGCTCCTGCCTTCCTTGGCAAATTCCTGTCTTTCAAACCAAGACAAACTAATATAAAAAGTGAAAATAACGAAATTGTTTTAACACACTTTGGTAAGATCTGTCATTTTCTCAACCCTTTGAGTCCCACATTGGTTGCCAAAAAGGACTATTGTGGTTTAAGCCCAACTGTCAACTGAGCACCATGCAGCTGCTTGCTCACTCCCCCCCTGTCTCCATGTGGTAGGAAGGAGAATCAGGAGAAAAAAGTGAAACCCAGTGGGTAGAGATAAGGAGAGTTTAATAATATTGATAATAATACTAATGAAATAATAACTACAACAAGTGATACACAGTGCAATTGCTCACTGCCTGGGATCCACTGCTGCCCGGACCAACCGGCTGCTCACTCCACCTGCTTGAATTGTGCTCTTCCCCCAGCTAGCTGCCCTCAACCCCATATATAGTATGATATTGAATAGTCTACTGGCTGGTTTGGTTTGGCTGTCCTGGTTGTGACCGATCCCAGCTTCTTCTGAAAATTAACCTTATTCTAGCTGAACCTTGGACAATAGCTTTAATTCTATCTGCATCAGCGAAACAGCATGTAGGAAGACACAGCCACATGATCAACTGTACTGTTTTCTTCTACATGAATTAATTTCTTCTTAAGTTGTATAAGAGATAGGACCATCTGAGTAGCCACAACGGACTAAATACAGTGTTCTGCTCAGATCACTTTTTGTGTTAACAAAATTCTCTATAGCATTGGCATAGACTAAACATGCTGGCACTGAAACACCTGTAGCAAATATGTACTGAAGGACCTGAACACTATGATACAAAACTGGAAAAATCAGGAACAAGGACAGGAATCACATTTGACTTTTTTTTGCTGTGCTCCCCACTAACATTGCTGCATCTCAGCTCTGTGAGCCAGATCCTGTTTATGTAAATTCAAACTAACTGCTGAAGTCAATCCTGTTTTTCTATCTTTTTTCTAAGTTGTCTTTTTTTTTTTTTTTTTTTTTCCTATCACATTCTAATGGATTGGTGCCATTGTTTATAAATTGGCAATGTTTCACCTCCAGATGAAAAGTAGATCTTTAAGGTCAGGTTGTGGTCAAAATGTGAAAGATGTCAGGGAAAGAAACAGCCAAGTTGCCAGGGACTCTAGTTACTGATGGCAATGTTCAGATCATTGTTCACAACACTGAGAGGTTGTCTAAGGGTTTTAGGCTGAGCCACAGAAGAAACTGTAAAAATCAGTACTCTGAACATTCCCCTTCATGGCCATTGCAGTGCTCTCCTGAAGGCTTATATTCAAAGTAGGTGTGCTGAAATACTGGAATTGTACTTCACTTGCTGTCTTCTGTTAAGCTTATGGGCAGGCAGTGTTGATAATGGTGATGATGATCTTGAAGTCTCTGTAATCCATTTTTCTGCCTTTTACTGATGTATCCAGATACAAGATCCCAAAGGTTCTTCCCTTTTTCTTTAATCTGCCAGCAGATCAGGCTTCTGATCTCATTGTTTGTGATGTCTAGGGGGGGAATATTGGCCACACAGATCATAGTGAAGGGCAATGTTGATACTATCTGTGGTTTACACATTGTGCCAAATGTATTACAGTGTTATGTTTTATAGCCTTTCACGTGTGTTATCCCTTCTCCCTTTGAGTGTGAAGAGGTAGTGTGCAACTGCAGCCAGGACTGCAGTGAATGACTTTCATTGAACTGTCTTACCCAGAAGAGTCTTTACAGACATTTTAATGTCTCTTCACCCATTTCATGTATCAGGGCCTCCTGCCTCTAAAACTGGTTTTCTTCCCACGATTGGATTTCTTTCCTGCGTTTTCCACAACTACTCCCTTACCCAATAACTTTAAAGCTTGCCTGAGAAATAACTCTGTAAACAGAAGTTTTTCAGACTTGTTCCATCTTTCCTCCTAAGTATATTTAACATTTCAGCATCTGTTTTTGGATGTGATGCTCTTTACAGAGTAAGTAACTTTTTTTTGGTTATTATTCCAACTACGTCAGTTCTATTAAAGTAAGCCACTGCAACATATAGTCAGGATAGGTCATAGAAATATTTTCCTTGAAAAGAGGCTGTTTCTGCTAATTTGTTGTTTAAGGAGTCACATTTTCTCTGAGGGATAACGGTTCACCAGGAAACTTACCCAGGGATTATGGACTGGCTATATGACATTATTTTAGAGGGCAAGATCTGTCTTTGAGATGTTTTTATTTAAATTTTCAAGAATTATGTTATTGTTGTGCTATACATTCTTAGTGCTTTCTTTATTCATGTATGAGAGGAAAAATCAAAGACCTCATAGTCTTTGAATATTGTCCTTAGATTTTCTGGCTTTGACAGTCTTCATAACCAACATGTCAATCAGAAGTTGATTGCCAGAACTACTAATATTTCTTTTGCATCTTTTTCATTCCCATATGAAATTTGCATTGGTAACCACACTGTAGTAGATTTGTTCTCATGTGATCAAAGTTAGCAGTTTGCACATGGTTAACAGACATCTGATTATTTAGGAACTGGGAACTACTTGACGGACTGTGCTTTTGTTTTCCATAATTAACACTACTTGGACATACATATTAATGAATGCTTCTGAGACATCTGCCTGGTGTTTTGTGCTAATCGTGGGTGCAAAAATACAAAGTACTGAAGCCAGAAAACTATAGGTAACATCTGGTCCTGTCATTTTTTTTTCTTAAGGGATCTCTTGACCATTTCTGCTCCTAATTTTAGTTGTATTTGTTGTTAAACCTCTGTTCCAGCATCTTTAATCCACCTTGTATTGCTTTTCTGTTTAATCAGGTTGTTTGAGATTTTGTTGCACAACTTTATGGACTCCGGAGAGTTTCTAGAGATTCCTCCTAATAGTCTTTTGTTTGAAGTTGAATGGCTTTACTATCTGCATGCCTCCTTTATGATATTTTATCTTTTTGTATCTTGTAGCCTGCAGATAAGGAGGGCATGGCTCAATTGTTCACTGTTGGATAAATGATAAATATTAATAATAACCTCTGTGTTACAAATTTGTATAAAGATAAAAAGACATTTTTTTTTTCTGACTTGGCAACACTAAAAGATAGGGTTTGGGCCACTGCAGATGTTTCTTGATGTACTCAAACTGTAAAAAAATTACTTTGTTCCTGAGACTGTGATTGACCTTGTTCTGGGGAAATGTGGGGTTTTTTGTTGTTAGTGGTTTTCCTCTTCTTCAAATGTTACCTTCATTTTACCTGAACTTATCTCTGGGCAATTTTACTTTGGGGATTTTTGGTAATTCTCCTTCAGATACTCTGCTGGAGAAATACTATTATCTGGATTCCTTTTGCTGAAAAAGATATGTTCTTGGGTATAATCCATGGGCTGGAAGTTTTGTCATTTCACCAGTTTTACGTGGGAATTGAATAAGAAAGGTTAAAAGATTAAAATCTCAAGAATGAAGAACAATTACCTATTGTTATTTCTGGAGCCCTTCAGAGAACCAGGGTGAAGTTGGTATAAGATTCACAGAGAGAGAAGCCTCAGAAGTTTGTGATCCATGGTAGCAAAAGCAATTGATAAAATAAGACAGTATTAATATCTGCTTTGAGTTCACCCTCAACAAGTTCATCAATGACATTGAGCTGTGTCGTGCAGTTGACATGCTGGAGGAAAGGGATTCCATCCAGAGGGACCCTGAGAGGCTTGAGAGGTGGTCCTGCGCAAACCTCATGAAGTACAACAAGGCCAAGTGCAAGGTTTGCATGTAGGTTGGGGCAGTTCCAAACACAAATACAGGCTGGGCAGAGAATGGATTGCGAGCAGCCCTGAGGAGAAGGACTTGGGGGTGTTGGTTGATGAGAAGCTCAACATGACCTGGCAATGTGTGTTTGCACCTCAGAAAGCCAACCACATCCTGGGCTGCATCAAAAGAAATGTGACCAGAAGGTTGAGGGAGGTGATTCTCCCTGTCTACACTGCTCTTGTGAGACCCCACCTGGAGTACTGCATCCAGCTCTGGGATGTGGACCTGTTGATCAAGACCAGATGAGAGCCACAAAGATGATCAGACAGATGGAATATGTCTCCTGTGGAGACAGACTGAGAGGGTTGTGGTTGTTTAGCCTGAAGAAGAGAAGGATCCAGGGAGACCTTATTGAAGCCTTTTAGCACTTAAAAGGGGTTTTTGAGAAAGATGGGAACAAACTTTTTATCAGGGCCTGTTGAAATAGGAGAAGGGTTAGTGTTTTAAACTAGAAGAGGGTAGATTTAGAATAAAGAAGAAATTTTCTACAATGGGGGTGGTGAAACACTGGAACAGGTTGTCCAGAGAGATGGCAGATGTCCCATCCCTGGAAGCATTCCAAGTCAGGTTGGATGGGGCTCTTAGCAACCTGATCTAGTTGAAGATGTTCCTGCTTATTTCAGGGGGGTTAGACTAGGTGACCTTTGAATGTCCCTTTCAACTCAAACTAATCTATGATTCTATGATCAGTGACCTTTCGATCGTGCCTGTAAGTTTAGCTATTATTACAGCTAGAGACAGTAAATTAAATGTATTTTCCCCAAGTCCAGTCCTGGTTTGATCATGACAGTAGCTGACACATGATCTTCCTATCTCTACCTCAACCCACAAGCTTTCTCATCCTATTTTCTCCCTCTGACCCACTGTGGTTTGACTGTTAGCCAATGTTAACTCACCACATGTCATCACAGGCTGGTTTATTGTCTGGTTTACTGAGGCTCATGCTGTAGGTGCATCTTTGCATTCTTTTTTGGTGAGGATAACTTTAAGGAGAATCCACTGTCCATGCCCAAGGGTGACATTGCAGAGAGATCTCAGAGCATGCAGGCTGGATTCCCTTTGGAGGAAACTAACCAGATGAAGCTTTAAAAGGACCACTCCTGATATGGCCCAGCCACTAAAAGGTGGTCTGGCTGGAGCTAGCTCATGGTGAAACACGAATCATGGACACTGTGCCTGAAAAGAACCTTTTATTATACAGATCCATTCCTGTAATAATGCCTGCTAATGTAGAGGAAGCCAATGGCCTCCTTGAAGATGACTTTCATTAATGCTAAGGAGCATGGACTAATTAAGTAAAAGACAAAATGGATTTGCTTTGGTGTTTCATAATTTCTGGCTATATCTATCATGCTGTAGGAACACTCCCTGTTCAGACCAAATGGAATAAAATACCTCCCACACTGATCTATGTCAGCTGCCTCCCATTCATGACACACAACAGTTGGTCCAGACATTTTCAGGTCATACGCACATCTCTGAAATACACTCTAAAATGTATTATTATTTTGAGTTTGAAGTGACTAAGAATTGACAGCTCTGTCATGGTCTATGACATAGTGTATAGCAGTATGCTGAGGATGTGATACATACTGTGGGCAGTGGCAAGACATGAAACACGCAGGGCACTTATAGGTATAAAGTTTGTAGATGCAGACTTGGACTTCAGTACAGTTTCCTTTCATCTGAGAGCAAGCAACACATAAGACCACATCTGAGTTTCAACTCAGAGGAAAGTAATTGGGAGAAAATGCCTAGAAGCAAATCAGAGTGTGTGTAGATTGGACAACCAGTGGAGCAGAACCTCAGTAAACAGATGAGCTGAGATGCTCCTTCTGCTGAAGAGCAGACCACTACCCAAGAGGAGAGTATGTAGTTTCTACCAAGATATCACATATTGCTAGCTATGCAGTATATATGGTTTAGTTTTAAGTAGTCCTATGGGGAGAAAGGAGTTATAAGATGATCCTTATGGGTTCCTTCCAACTAGAGACATCTAGGACTCTATGATTCTGTGTAAATAGTTTCAGTCTATTTCCATAGGTTTGTACTGAGACAAAATTTGGTACAATTATTACATGTATGGTGTCCTCACTTGATATAACTAAATGCTTATCACTGAGTGGATTACAGAGAGGCATCGTTATCAGTCCTTTCAAGTCTGGTTCATTTTCCTCCCTTTTAAGCAAAACATTCTAAAATTTCAATATTCCCTTCAAGGATAACCTTGGTTTAGAAGTAGGAAAAGACAGTCAGGGTAAACAGACAGATATATTGCCACCATCTGGCATACCTCAGCTAGGCAGGATTTAAACAGGAATTACAATACAGAAGAAGGAAAATGTCTCCAAAGCTCTGTATGCCATAACTCTTGCCCAGACCAGATTTTAAGACTTTTACTGATGACATTTGGGTTCAGACTCAGCGAAGTGGCTCTGAACTTTTCATTAAACCTGGGCCCTGGGTCTTCATCTCTTTCTGTTAATTAGTCCCAGTCTCTGCAGAATTACGATGTCTTGTGATGCCAGCACATCTCTGAAAGGTCTAAGTTTGTCAGTTAGTATTGCTATCTCCTGTTTGCAGGGTTTTATCAGTCCTCCAACACACTCATCTCAGGGAAGGATAGCATCCTTCATCAGGATGTTGTGGAATTCATGTCCCTCAGTGTCCTGCTGTTTGGTTATTTTTAAAGTGTCTGAAGGAAAAGAATTAATCACTCATAGTTTTCCAAATGTATAAAAATATTGCTTCTTTACCAGGAATATTAAGTATTACGTCACAAATGGCATGAGTGACTCTAGGAAAAAAACTTGACATTCAGGATAGGATTGCCAAGGTGCATGAATCATTCACTTAAGTTCAGAGGAAATTCACAAAGCAATTCTCAGAGGATGAATCATTTTAGTATAAGTTATATTAAATGCAGCAGTTGGCGGCTGGGTTTCTTTCGTATGGTTGGTTTCATATGAAATTTTCTTTTTTGGGGCAGGTACAGTGAGGATTTATGGATGTTTCAATTTGCAGTGGATGTCTTGAAACAAAACTTGTGTTCTGATTATTCCAGAAGTGTATTTTCATGTAGAGTTAACTTCAGTGTGAAGGGCTGATGTTTTCATACTATTATTATTCAGTTTACATATAATGTTTGCTGCATATCCTATGAGCTAAATGTAGCTTTAGACATATGTGCTAACCTTGGAGAACTGAACTTGCTCAATACCCAGAACAATTTACTGAAAGAGCAACCAGTGAAACCCTGGTGGTTTGACTATGGTTCTTCATGTCTAAATTGCAATTTCCCTTAATTTTCAGTTGAACTCATAGAAAATATATTTTTTTCAAGGTCAGATTTTTACCATATTATAGGAAACATTTTTATTATTATTAACTGGAATGCTAGTAACAGGTTCACTTTTATTTGATTGCACAAAGTGAGGAAAATCCAGGTTGTTATATGGATAAAATCAGCCTCAAAGGCGTTTCTAGCATTAGCAGTAAAGACAAAGGGACTCTGAAAGTTGATGCCACCAATTATTGAGAAATATTAAAAAAAAGTTTTTTCAATGGCACACTCGTAGTAAATGAGATATTATACAATCAATAATACAGAATCTGGGCTGATAATCTATCATGTACATAGCATCTCCTCCCCTGTTTACCCTGTTTTGACAGTCCAGGAGGATGCTAAATGCTGTCAGAGAGGAATGAAGTGAGGAGGAGAAAAAGATGGGCCAGATGCTAGCTTGAACCTTCAGAATGATTTCATTAGGGCTGTTTGTCCAACACAACAAAATAATAAAGCAAGAATATTTGCAATTTTGTCTGAATATTTTTATTGGGATTTGCTGATAATTAGAAAGCAAAGGGCCACATAGTAGGGAATCAGTGAAAAAAACTGCAGACTGTGTTATATGTTAAAATATGAAGCTGTATTTTGAATATGGAATCAGCTTCTATCAAAAAATGTGTATCATAATAGACTGAAAGCTATCAAACTGTCTAAAACCCAGAGTTACAGCACTGAAATCTGTTATTACATTAATAGTTCAAACTTTTATCAGGATTTAAGGGCTACTTTTGTTTCATTCAGTTTACTGCTCTCCTAAGAACTTATGTGTTCTAAGGTGGCATAAGTGAGTGAAGATAAGGAACTATTCTTACGTACATGAGGAGGAAGTTTACCCCATTGTATTTCACATAACAAGATTTTATTCTTGGAACATATTTCTGTTAATCATACATTTTGCTCTTTCAGCTTGATGATTATACTCTGCAGCTGATTAATTGAAATATGTTTTACAAAATGTACATTTTTTGAGCATAAAATCTATTAAAATTTTGCCCAATATATATGTGAATTTGTGTTAATTCTGCAAACCTAAAATGTATCTTTCCATATTGTATTATTTGAGTGCATTCAATGTACCAGAGTGCTAAAAAAGTGCAGAATGCAAAAACTGATCATTGCCAGTGAGCAGTGAGAGAGGCATTGAAGTATCGTATTTCTAGACAAAACAGGTGAAATTTTCTGTGTCTTCTCACAGTTCATCTTCCTGCTTTAACACATTACATGTTATAATGTAATCTATGAGATAGAAACAATACCAGGAGTCCTAATTAAATTAAAAGTAATTACCTGTTTTGTAGATACGGCTTTCAATTGAGCAGCTGCAAGTTGATATTTTGTCATCCTCAGTTTATCTATATGCACATGCGTGGTTCTTTGTATCAGCTATTAATGATGTTTTCTCAGTAGTCATGAAGTGTTGTGGAACACAGAAGAGGAAAAGAATGAGTGAAAAAAAGTGTTATAGGAAATGCAAACAGTGAATGAGTAGATTTAGTACTGTAAATCTTCAGCTGGGATGCTGGTTCCTTGCTCACTTATTTTCTGTTCTGTCTCAGAGCAGTCTGAAATAAATTTCAGATCATGTCTATTTTTATTCTTCTTTTTTTTTTTTCCTCATATTTTAGGGGCTATCTGGAAATTTGAAAAACAGAGAATCTGGAAGATTAAGCACAGAGACTTAGTTCTTTAGCTTTCATAGAATCATAGAATGATTTGGGTTGGAAGGGACCTTTAAAGGTCATCTAGTCCAATGCCACTTGCAGAGAGCTGGGACATCTTTAACTACATCAGGTTGCTTAGAACACCATCAAGCCTAACCTTAAATGTCTCCAGGGATGAGATCTCCACCACCTCCCTGGGCAACCTGTTCCAGTGTTCCACACCCCTCATAGTAAAGAACTTCTTCCTAACATCCAATCTAAATCTACTCTTCTCTAGTTTAAAACCATTGCCCCTCATCCTATCACTACACGCCCTTGTAAACAGCCCCTCCCCAGCTTTCTTGTAGGCTCCCTTCAGGTACCAGAAGGCCTCTATAAGGTCTTCCGGGCACCTTCTCTTCTCCAGGCTGAACCCCAACTCTCTCAGCCTGTCCTTGTAGGAGAGGTGTTCCAGCCCCTTTGATCATTTTCGTGGCCTTCTTCTGGACCTGCTCCATCAGGTCCATGTCCTTCTTGTGTTAAGGGCTCCAGAGCTGGGCACAGTACACCAGGTGGGGTCTCACCAGAGCAGAGGGGCAGAATCACCTCTCTTGATCTGCTGGCCATTGGCCTTCTGGGGTGCAAGTGTGCATTGTTGTCTTATCTCCAGCTTTTTGTCCACCAGTACCCCCAAGTGCTTTTCTGCTGTCCTGCTTTCTATGACATCATCCCTCGGCCTGTATTGTTTGGTAATAAGGATTGTCCTGACCCAGGTGCAGAACCTTGAACAAGACCCTTTATTAATGCCTTTCTATCCTGCCCTGGATATGTCAAAATATCCTACACTGAATGTAAATAGAATTTATTTGTTAAATATATAGATATGATCAACATACCTTTAAAGAGCTATTACATTAGAGGAGAGGAGAAGAGAGGAGAGGAGAGGAGAGGAGAGGAGAGGAGAGGAGAAGAAACTCTGAAAATAAGACCCAAAAGAGTGATTTTTTTAAACAATGCAATAGATTTTCCATTTTTAGAAGAAAAAGTTTCTGGTTTTTAAGCAGACTTTTATGTGAGAACAAAAGTAAGCTTTATTACAAAAAAATATTGCACTAGAGTCTTATTCAGACTGATTTAGTGTCTTTTTCAGCTATGTGGTTCTCCTATAACAACTGGATACAACATAATTCTCCAGTTGAGAATATTATGCAGCTGCTTAAGAGTGTACGCAGGGTGATGTCCATTTGAGTGACTGTTATCTTACTGGCATAAGCCTGCTACCAAACAGGAGCAATTATTCCCAATGCAATCAAATTAAATTTCCATAACTATGAAGCTGCATTTTACCTTAGGGCACTACCTGATGCCCATTTCTTCATTCCTCGTTCCTTAATCCTCTATATTAAATCTAAACAAGTCAATGTTTACTAACATTAATATTTTAACATACAGTACTTGCTCTGCTTTCTGACATCTTGTGCCATTCATAGTAGCATGGTGAAGGCTTTCTGAAGTGAACAGCAAAAAGCCCCTTTTTTGTTTTCCGTTCTTGTTAACTGGTTTATTTCATGTGCAAATGTACACATATAGGCATCTATTTTTTCTGCCACTTAAGTCAGCAAAAAGACTAAGCGAGTATTAAAAGAAACCCTGCTTCAATTCCTATATTAATCAAGTGAATAACATGGGTTCACTTCCCTTTAAAGAGCCATCAGTCACTTCTTGGTCCCCAGATTTACCAGTACAGGTCCATATACCTTTATCAAAGCATCCCTCTGCATAGAGGCTGAAGGCAAGGGCTTCACAAACTGTATCAAGAGGAAAGCACCTCTGCTGCTTGTGAAGCTGCTTCCCAGGTACAGTGAACCCACAGCTGTTCTCACAGCCAGAGACACCTGATTCCCACTCTGCAGTTCCTTCATATTCCTATTACAGGTCTGCCAAATACCTAATTATAGTATATGACTGTCTACTCAATGCTTGCAGCTAGTATTTGTCTGTATGTGATACAAAGCAAATTAATGGATAGGAACACAAATCAATTAAAAAAATAATTAAGATGGTATTCTTTTTCCTTTCGTCTTTCCCTTACTCTCATCCTTCCCACTCATTTTGTGATTTTTCTGCCCGTATCTGTACCGTAAGTCCCCCGGCGTTATTTCTCTGTCCCCAGTGAAGTTTGAAACTCCTTTCAATTTAGTATCAGCAAATGTAATTACAGGCTAGTTACTTTCACTTCCAAGTCATTAATGAAAATGTTAAATAGGACCGGACCTAAAGTACTTTCCTAGAAATTCACCAGATAGTGTTTTCAATTTCTATAATGTGGTCACTCTCTCTCTTCTCAGAAAGACTTTTCAGAAAATATCAACATCCCCTCTTTATTTAGTTGGTGGATGTTCCTGGATAGACATCCAGATTCCTCCAGGACTAAGTATAATCTCTCCTATCCCCTTGAGTTTCTTGCCAGCACATAAACTAGCAAAGCAAAGCTTGAAAACTGAGATTCTTGGCACACAACTACTGTTAGTTTAAGGGTTTACTCCCTTTCCTGAAGATGAAGAGATGGGAATAGAAAGAAAATTACCTTTATTTAAGACTTTATAACACTAGCACAATTTTACCCATGTCTAGGACTATAAACTTGAAAGTAGAATTCAGTAGGCTGTGTCCATCAGCAATGGGAGGAAAAAAGACAGATAATATGGAAGCTGATAATTACCAAACTAACATCAACAGTCACATTTTCTCTGCCTTTTTATTATTAGAAAAAGTTAAATCCTGATATCTAGTTCATTCGTTGTGTTTTCTGGCACACATTGGATGTTTGTATGCCTGCTGGGCTGGAATCCTGATGCCGGAAAAAATAAAATAAAGCGTACTGCAATTTCTAGCTGGCTACTGGGCTCTTCTCTGCACTTAGCTTCAAAGATTTTTTAAAATATATTTTTCTGCACCACAGCTCAGAGTTGCTAAATCCAGAAATTGAAACATTCTAGGAACCAAATCATTTGGGGGCAAATCAAAGCTCTTGGAATGTTGCCCTAGGATTTGAAGATAGCAGTTAATAGTAAAAAAGGTTCAATATTTTTAAGGAAATCCCAATTATAGAAGGCTGCACAATTCAAATCCTTGATTCAGGAGCAGAATGAATGCTGCATATCTAACAGAGGAAGAAATGCATGCCTGTGTTGTGAGGGCAGGAATTAGTGATGAACAAAAGGAAAACCCTTACATTTTATATCTTTTATGTATATATATTTACATGTTGATAACAGTTGCTTGTGAATCCAAAGATGAAGCTTATTTGTCATTCAAATCAGTTTCTCTAATAGGTCTCACAACAATTACAGATCTCTGCCCAATTTATGTAATTTAGTTTTTTGAAGTATTGATGCTATTTTCCAAGTGGAAAGAATAAAGATTAGGGGTAGGAAGAATTTAAATGGTGGTGTTAAGGCTCCTTTCCCCGCTCCCTCGTAATTCCTTAACTCTTGGACTGTGTAATGATATTTTAAAGCGTAGAGTAGTAAAAGTCTAAGTTTGCAGAGGTTGTAGTTACATTGTCACATCTGACATAAATGTGTGCCCTGGGTAAAAGGGAGGCACAGGACTCCAAGCCTCAGAACTGATCAGGTTAGTTTCAGGTTAGTTCTGAACAGTACCCAGTTCCCTGAGTGGCTGTGCAAATGCTAGTGCCAGCACAGTGGAGTTAGCAGAAATTAGCAGCTGAGGACAGAGCAAAGAATCTTAATAGCAATGTGAATTTACATCAGACTATAATGACTATGAAGCTACAGTCAGGGGTAAGCAAAACTGTGAAAAATAGAGCTTGAAGACTTCTCCATATGCTCCCAATCCCAAAGCTACAGTAACCTCAGAATTTCAAAGATTGCAATTGTGTAAGCCTGAAGGCCTTGTCTTTTTAGGCAGATTACTGGTGATCCACAGCAAATGGTCTATAGTCAATGTCAATAAAAGCATTGGGCAAAGCTGACCAGAGAGCCTGAGGAATCAGAAAAGCATAAGACTGTAAAGCACCCCAAGGATTCTGCCAACTAGAGCCCCTCTATCATGGTCATTTATATATTAGAAGGCTTTTTTTTCACAGTCCAAGGTATTGTGCAGTGAACCTAAGATGCACTGCAATACTTATGTTTCCACTCAGTATTACCTACTGTTATTTCTCCTTACAGTTAGTTTACGTTTGGAGAGACTGATTATGGGTTCCTTTTGACAGTGTGTTGTTGTCTTCAATGCTGAAAGACGTGCTAGTGCTGCAAGACCATCAGAGATACTGTTCTTCTGGTGATATGATTGTTCTAAGTTCTGCCCTTTGCTTGTGTTTTTCCTACATGAGTTATGCTGATAAAATTTCTGATATCCAAAAGTAATTTCAGTACCCCCTCCACTGTTTAGTCTGCTCCATGTTTTTAGAATCTCTTCCATGTCTTGTGGAATCCCTAAACCTATGCTTCGCAAATCAGACATTATTTCAAGAATACTAGTTTTGCATATTAGTTTATATACTGAGTTCAACATTTTCAGAATTGGATCTGTTTATAGGCCTAATCGTTTCCATCTGAAAGGTAAAAAAATTCCTTCAGCAATCATTTCAGAAGTTTAAATCATATGCAATAAAACTTAAACTGGTATCTTCAAAGTTACAAGTGCTTCTTTTGAGATTCTCATCACCTATTTGGTACAGTACATTCCTAAAGATTACATATATTAAATTACATTAGCTAATAAATGCTCCAGATGTGAACACTACTTCAATCTCAATTCCAAGAAAACTATCAGTTATTTATTCTATTTAGCATTTCAACTTAAAGTGAACTGTTTCTGGATGTCATTAGTAGGAACATCATAATTCTGGTTCATAATGTATTCAGAAAGAGACCTGCTCTGTATTTGCAAAAAACAATGTGCACATAAAGATTAAAATGTGCATGATTTTTCTTCTCATCACAAAACATCCTAATTACTCTTCCCTTGAGAGAAAGAAATGATACACAAATAAGTTTTCTAACCTTACTGACCAGATTGCTGATGAAACCTTCCTTGCACTCTAGTACTTTCTCTATGACATATTCAGAAGCAAAGACCAAGTGTTATTAGTAGAAAAGGAATGGTTAATTCTTCTTGCAAGTTAAAGTGTTAATATTTAATTGTGACCTCTGTAGAAATGATAAGGTTAAGATGTAAAAGTTAATAAAACTTCTATCTGAAATAACAGCAGATAGCCATGTAGTGACTACAAGCTTAAAATCACTCTTGAGGCTCTATTATGTTCACAAACTGCCTCAGCTATGAATTGATATGTATGTTGCTTATGAGAGAATAACTGAACTCCTGTTTCATGTAGTGCACCTCAGCTGAGTATCATCTGACATGAAGGGCTATAGAAGTCTCTGATTCCTAAACAAATCCCTTGTAGAGGTGCCTGGCATATTCATTTAAAAGGTATTCTTTTAAGATTACTGTGGTTTTTTTCCCATGAAAATTTTCATGAGTACAACAGAGATTAAAAGGTCATATGACAATGAAAGAAATACTTTAATTCCATAGAGTATTGCATCTGAAAATATGAGTGCTGAGCCTTCTCATCTTGTGGAGGAATGGAGTTGAAATACATGAAACCAAATATTCAGTGAAATAGAAACTCAGGTCTGATGACTTGTAACTTGGACAGTTGAGTTTGGTTCTGAGAAGCTAGAAAGGCAAAAGCAGTATACAGCAGAAGGAAATTAGCTGCATGAAAACTAGAGAAGATCTAAGTAGATCCAGTGAAAGAAGCAGACGATTTAGCTGAGATATGCAGAAAGCAGATACTTCTGTCTATTTTTGCATCTTCTTTTTGAATAGCTTAATCCTTACTGAGCCTGGTTGAATTTTTACTAGCCTCTTTGATCTAATATGCCCTGCAGCGGAGGACTTTTTTTCTGTTTGGCAAAGGCAAACAATGCAGGTGGCAAATTGTTATTCTTTGTTTCATTTCCTTCTTTTCCTGCTGGCAGGTATTTCTAACCCTCATTATGTTTTCCTTTTTTATTTCCAAGGCTATGCTATGTTCTTCAGGGCAAAAGATAGGAATGAAAAGAACTATTGAAATAGATCTTTCTAATAATATTTTTGCCTCTTTTTTTTGCCTTTTTTTCTTTTTTTTTTTCTTTCCCTTGCTGATTTTCAAGTGAATTATCAGAAAAGAAACTCATTGTCCAATAATTTGACAAATACAGATGGAAGTGTTAATATGGCTTTTTTACAGGGATCTTATGTCTCACAAGTCTACTAGGCAATCTGAGTCACTGAACATGTGCACAAGGATGAACCAACAGATACAGTCTTCTGAGATTCCCAAAAGCTCTTCACCAATGTTTCTCTTACTTGTGATGATTTACTTGGGATCAGTTTAGCAAGAACAGATAAATATCTCCCACAGATAAGTGTCTTCTTAAAAGATAGTAAATGAGAGGTATGAGTAAATGGTCATCAGAGGAAGAAATTGGTGTACCCTAGAGAGACCTATGCTAAGGCTTGTCCTGTTTGGCAAATTCATACAGGATCTAGAAAAGGTGGTAGAGCCTGATAAAGCTTGATGATGTTAAATTATTTAGTGTAGTAAAAATGAAAGCTGGCTCTGAAGAGCTGTGGAAGAATCTCACAGTATTGAGTAATTGGGCAGTGAAATGGGAGGTGAAATTCAGTGCTAATAAATGCAGAGTAATGCAGTTGGAGAAAAACAAGCCTAATTTTACAAACATGGTATTGGGCTCTGAGCTGTTACCACACAGTAAAGAAATCCCCAAGTCATAATAGGTAATTCTAAGAAAACATTAGCTTAATGCACAGTAGCTGTTAAAAAACAAACAAAACCAAAATAGAAAGATAGGAAAAGACCAGGGCAAAAACAAAATGTCTAATTCTGCCATTAAGTAAACCTAAATATCCTCTGTATATAGTTTTGATGTCCATCTCAATAGAGTGATTTGACTGCATTTGATGTTCTCCTTTTATCTATGTAGATCTGAACTCATATCCACTGTTGCAGTGGTTGGGCCTTAAAGGTTCAGAAGTGAGTGCATTTGCAGTACTTCCTTTTGAATTTTTTTTCACTTTGCAGGACTGCTTGTATGTACATACGTATACCTTCAGAGCAGTCTTGGTGTGAATGTAAAAGCTTAGTTCAATGAAAGCGGCGCTGAGATAAGCATCAATAAGCAGGCTCACCAGGATACATGAACTGTGCATGGATGGATTTGAGAAAAGATTTCAGCTGCTGATGATTGAGTGGGTTTCAAAGGAATCATTGAAATGAGGCTACATGCCTACAAGAGCAGGTGAAGACGGGATACAAAATGAGAAGATGTTTCATGTGCTGAAACAGCAGCACAAGTCAATAGAAGAAGCTTGTCTGTTTGTTCGGATGCTGATTTGAGAAGTATGTTGACAGAGATGGCTTTCAAACACTCTTTGAAGGAGAGATGATGGTTTTAGTTGAAGGCAGGGTGACCTGAAGGAAAAAAAAAATCTTAAAAAAGCCCTGAAATATTTCACTCAAGCCTGATTTTGTATTAGAACAGTGTTCAAAAGTTATCCCTTCTGAATAGAAAACTAGGCTAATGTTTTAAAATAACCACAGGGTGGGCAACGGTAGTGGTCTGGAGACCTAGGTGGATATCCTGTTTCTTCACCCATAGAAGACTGTTTCTAGAGCCAGGAGAGTCCCACTGGGAAAAAGAGTTAGCAGTAATATCCTCTGGGGAGATATGTAACAGGCAAGCATGAAAAATCAGCCCAGACCCTATGCTTTAGAGAGATTTTGCTCTCAGTTGCAAAGAAACTGCTGAGCGTGATGAGAAATGGAAAAGTTGTGACAACAACCAGTTATTATACCAGAGGCTGGAAGTCCAACTGTTTGATCTTGCATATTCTTTTAAAAAGTGTTGCTGTCGAACAACATTCCTACTTTAAAATAATGAAGTTTAGCTACAAGAAAGCAGAGGTTCAAAACAAAACCTGAGTGACAAAGGGAAAATTAATGTAGTTGCCTACAAGGAAGAGTTCTGGGGTGTGTGAAAGGCATCTTGTTTGGTCACCCAAGCTGCCAGCTTTTCAGTAGGAAACTGAGGAGGATGACAATAGCAAAGGCAAAGAGAGGCTGGCAAGGAACTGGAAGCCTGTCTCATTTACTTCCTACCTGGCTGAGGATTTTCTCTCTTTTCTCTTCTATTTGAAATCCTCGGGTATTTCTCCTTCCTCCTCTTCATACCACTTGTCTTTGTGCATTGCTCTCCATTCTGGTCTCAATGCTTTCTATAGCCTGAGTCCTCTTCTCCTGTGGCACAGATCATGTTTTTCTGAATCATGTTTCTCTTCATCTCTGCAAGTTAACTTTTAGATCTCTCTTCTCTCCTATTTCATTTCTCCAATTACTCTTACCATGAGAAAGGCACAGAGGAAGAGACAGCTAGCCAAGTAATGTAACAAAAAAGTGCAGTCTGGACAAGTTCTTCGGAAATAAACTTTTCCAAAAGCTGAAATTGTTCACTGAGAAAACCCACCATAGGATGCAAATCCAAATCCTTCTCCATGATTGTTTGAATTAAGACCTTTGCCCTCAGAGCCACCAGAACTTCTCTTCAGACTTCAGGGTAGGTTTGGCAGCCCTGCCTTTTCCTCAGGGCACCGCCGCTCCAGTGTAGGGTTTCTTCCCACAGCTATGAAGCCACGGGTTGAGCCAATAGCTTATATTTTGTAAAAAATAAACTACATGTAGAAGCAGCAAGAGACATGCATTGAGTAATGGACATGCTGAAATACTTTAGAGCTTTGTGAAAAACGTGTTTTGATGATGGCTCCTGTACACATAGAGTTACTTCAGAAAAAAAAAAGTGGGACAGTTTTTCCTTTTGAGATAGTCTCAGATTTTTATGATCTCCTAATTACAGCATGTACAAAAGATTTTCACATGTTTACAAAACAAATACTTACAGTACTTGTGTAATTACAGTCTGCCATTAAATTAGTGTTTCATGTGTTTGTGTTTTAATTATTAACTGTGACAGAATATAGCTAAAGCAGAAATCATGTAATTTCTATGATAATAACTGAACACAATTAGCTGCTATCTTTCTATAAATAAAATGTGTTTCATTTGCATTCTTCCCTTGCATTAGTTGCATTTAGGGCACTGCAAAAGAGTCTGGCATGCTTCCTCTTCATTATAGATGAATATATGACTGTTTATTTTTTAGAATCTGTTGGTCTAAAAGTGTTTATTTACAAGGTAACTTGATGTGGCATGATGTAAAGGCTTTTGTATAGATCTTGCCTCCTACTCATCCACATATAACTGCCTGCGTAGCAGTTTCTTTGTCCTTTTTCTGATGTACAAATGGCCCATATGTCTACTACTGACACTTGTTCTTCTTTCCTAACATTCAGTTACATCCTCAGGAATCTCTACACAAGTTTCCTCTCCTCTCTGTAGTTCTAGTAATTTCAAAATACACTTCATTAACGATCCCTTCTCTACTGCTGTCTATTTTTCCTCTCAAGTTTTTTCTCAGATTTTCACCCGTTTATCTAACTTTTCCTTTATTATTGCTTTTGAATTCTGTGATATAAAATAACTTTTCAATGAAGAATTATCTCATCTTATTAAGCTTTTAAACCTTTAATGTAGTTTGCTAAAGCTAAGGTATTCCAAAGAAAGGTTACTAGTGTTTCTGGAAAATCTAAATTCCTAATCACATCTTCCTTGTCGGTAGGAAAATGAGAGTTTTTGCATTTTTTCTTGAGACACAGTCTAGCCATCAAGAATTTCTCCACTGAGGCCAGCATTTGTACTCATGAGCATCATTGTACTCATGTACATCATTTGTGCTCATGAGCAAGCATTTCTTCAGTCACCTGAAAGACACAGGGAAAAATCCAGGTTACCCTTCCGAGTTCTAGTGAAACATGGTACTCTATCTGTAATTCCTCAGTCTTACATGCAGACATCTAACTGGGACATTGGATTTCACTTAAGTCAGGTAATAATTTTCCTCCTTTAGCTTCACAGAAAATTGCATGCAGGTTCCCTATAGGGTTTCCTGTAGGATTTCCCTCACAGAACAGAGGGGAACATCTCCATAACTCCTGGAAGCTGCTTCCACGGCCAGTGAGCTGGGTGGGACAGCTGACAAATCTTGAAAATTTTCTGATGGCTTATCTAGTTACATGAGTTGCTCAGATTACAGGTGCTCCTTACAACCCAGTACAGCACTGCTCTTGCAGCTTCTAGAGATAGACTAGTTTCAGTGTCTATAGAGCTTTATTCCCTTCCTCTAGCCATATCGAAACTGAATTGATACCAGCTTTGGAAAAGCTGCCTTGATGGACTGTTCAAAAAGCCCATAAGCACAACCTCCTGACAGCAGTGAGAGGGCTCACAGTTCACCTCAGGTGGTACAACTTAGACAGCCCTTTGAAGGCTCACTCCATTGCCTACCTGACACTGACTACAGTCCTCTGAGATGTGTTATCCTCATTTACTCTTACGACCTGCCCTCTTTCCCTCCTATTAGAGATTTCTACAAGCTGGATTACATATAAGCAAAAGAACTAAAGGACGTGCAGAACCTTCTTAGCCTTAGTGTCACCAGGGCAGGAATCTGATGGGAGGTGGAGGAGAAAGCGAGCTCCAACAGACATCACACACCACAATGCCATGATGCTGAATGCACAGGGAATGTACAGACCACCTGCATAACTGGTGTGGCAACAGAGATACTGCAGATTGCAACAAATGTTTCTTAGGGGGCAGAAACTGCGGTTGTCTTCTTCCTAACTCTTTGTTTTCTTTTAAAAGATACCACGTATTAGGATTTAATTAGGTCACCTTTTAATTTTATGCAGATTCACAGAAGGAAAAAAAAAACCAAAAAAACCCCAACTGTGAAAACATCACCTGGTGAAGACTTCTTCACGTGATATATACATTCATTTCAATAGGACTGTGTATGTCTGTATGTATAGCAAAGAAACCCAGAATTTCAGAATCCAGTTCCTACTGAAAGATAGGATAAAAATGAGCCCTTATATAGGCAGATGTAAGTTCTTCATGGGATTCTCACCCCTTTCTACCATAGATGAATTTGATCCAAATTGCTTAACTCTATTTTCCTTACATATTCATTTTTCAGAGAAAAGGTTTATATAACCTGTCGCCTTATATTATAGCTGATGTAAAAAGTTTGTGACTGCAACCCTAAATGTTTTATCACCTGTCAGACATTTCAATGATAATAAAAAGTAACATCCTTTAAATTAATTAGTCATGATTAGGACTTCAAGCCCACAGGCCACTTCATTATGCAAAAATTATAAGTTAGCTATTTAAATTACCATTAAATTGATTCTTATGTTAATTGATATCTCGCTTACAACCCCTGTTTTTAATTTCTATAGTATCTTATTAAGGTTTAATGCAAGTAACTAAAATGTGTTAAGCAATCATTCAAATCAAGAAATTACACCAAAAAAAAAAGAGATATTTTTCTCTACTTTCAATTTATGTTAAAAATAGGAGTTACTTTAATAAAACACATCAGACGTCATTTATGCAACCTTACTAGTATGCAGATTGTTGTGATATGTTTATGTCTCAAGCAGTCTCAAAGTTCTTGTCTGTATCACCATTACCTTCAACCTTCACTCATGCTCCTAAGCAGGCAAAATGTGCTTTTACTGTTGTGCTATTAAAAATACCACTCTGGTGGATTGTGGCACTACTCTCACAATATATCAGTTGAAAAACCATCACAATGAAAAAAAGTCCTAGGATCCCCAGACGTGAGGTGGGGCCCTGGGACATCTTGGCCCCAGAGCCAAGCATTCTGCACCACAGTTAGGTGACGTCCTCTGAAGGAAGCCAGCCCTGCGGGAGCTGGGTATATGGGACTGCATTATGGAGTATACAGAAATAGCCATACACTTAAATATCTTCTCCAAAACAAGAAGTGCAGCTTTGTTACCAGCCTATGCTTTAAACATTTGGTACTTCATCTGTTAATATCATGCATAGATAATTAAAGCTTCTAAATATACCTGAGATGATAAAAATACTAAACATAGCTAAACTCTGGAGATTTTCTACTTGACTTAGAGATGTTGCACTTTATCCCTCACACTATAACTGTGAGAAGTTAGTCTCCAAAGACTGCTGGATCTGGAATCCTCTGAAACGCCACTGGAGTATGCAATCCATGTTATAGTGGCAGTATCTTTCAGCTGACAACACCCTACCTGGATTATTTATTCTCAACAGATGTCTTTTATTAATGGGACTGCCAGCTGACATTGCTATAGCAGAAGAAAACCAAAATAATATTTTATTCACTACTAAATAATGGTCTTCAGGCATAAAGCAAATAGTGCTTCAGATGATGTCAGGGGTCAGATATTTAACAGTTTAACACCACCTTTCAGAATTCCCATTAGCCTGCTAGTGACAGAGAAAAATATCTTAAATTAACCTTACCAAAGTATCTGTTTTAACTACGTTGCCTTAGATCACATTGAACTGTTGTGTGTTAATGACTTTTCCTTGAAGAATGAAATGTGAATAAATGAATTAATATTACAGTAAGTAGCAAGGGTTATTGGAAAAACGGATCTATAAAGGACAAATAAAGTAACAGTTCAACAGACAAGAATCAGACTCCATTATCATAGTGGGATAATCCCTGAAATAATGTTCACTTTTTACCTTTATGTTTCTTTATTTTGTATTTGTTGTTGTTATGTTTGTGTTCATAATCTAAGAATACACTGTAAATTATAGCGGCACCCAGTGGCATCACAATAATTAGATTGTATAATTTCTTGCATTTTGAACTCTCATTTCTGAGTTTTAAAGCTCAATAGTAAAAAACTCTACATTGTAGTCTGAAACTTGGCATCCAGAGCTACAAGGATTTAGCTTGGGAGTGATGTGAGTTTTTAAAATAAATTTTCAAAGATAGTGGTTCTGCTGTTTGGGATTTTTCTCTTGAGGCTTTTTTTAGTATTTGTGTAACTTGAAAAATGCTGCAACATAAGCAAGAAAATTTGGCAATAATAATATGGTTTAATTACTTTTGGCGTTATATATTTTAAACAGCCAAGATATTCAAGCTTGTGAAAGGTGTTTAGCAGGTGTATTCATGTGGATTCTTTTTTAGCATAATCTGGCATAAAACAATTATTTTATAAAATATGCTTTCAAGTATCTATTGCTTAAATGCTCTCAAAACTTTCTAAATCCTTTCTCATATTTTCTTCACTGGAAAAGACACATCTATCAGATTTTACACGGAGAGCAGCTACAAGTCAATCTACAAATCTGTGGTGATCCATGGTGATCTATGGTCACATACCAGTCTATGGTGAGACTATGCAACTGTGTCCAGTTCTGGGCTCCCCATTTCAAGAGAGACATGGAACTACTAGAGAGAGTCCAAGGGAGGCCTATGAGGATGATTAAGGGACTGGAAAGACTTAGAGACCTGAGGCTGTTTAGCCTGGACAAAGGAAGGATCCCTGAGAAGGGCTCTTATCAATGCTTATAAGTATCTGAAGGGTGGGTGTCAAGAAGTGGTGTCCACTGACAGGGCAAGGGGCAATGGGCACAAACTGGAATACAGAAAGTTCCACATCAACATCAGGAAAAACTTCTTTACTGTGAGGGTGACGGAGCACTGGAACAGGCTGCCCAAAGAGACTGTGAAGTCTCCTTCTCCTTCTCTGAACACATTTCTGTGCAACGTGCTCTAAGTGAACCTGCTTTGGCAAGGAGGTTGGACTAAATGTTCTCCAGAGGTCCCTTCTAACCCCTACCATTCCGTGATTCTGTGATTCTATTGCTAGTTTAGCTTATATCTTTAAAACACAAGTAGATTAACATGAATTCTTAACAACAACATAGCACTTTCCAAGCTACATGTACCAAAGCTTTTTGTTAGGGAAGGTTTCACCATCCTTATTTTACTAATGGGCAAACATTATAGAAATAAAATGCAGGTTGCTGGGGGGTGTGACACCAAGAGACAGAAGACTACTTCATAGTGATAGCTTTGATGCTAACATGACCTTGGACAATAGAGTATGTACATTTAAACTGGAAAACTGTAACAACTGTTCCAAAGTTTAAGTCAAGGTTTTGTTTGTTTTTTTTTTTCCCTTGAAAATCATATATATGCTTCAATGGATCATCAGCTTGAGCTGGTATTTCAGAAGAAACCTTGTTACTAGCCCTGATTAGAATCAGAATTTCCCAGGTTGGAAGGGATATCAAAAGATATAGTTTAACCTAGATGAGAGTATCTAGCACCCTGTTCAGTTGCATCTTGAAAACCTCCAGTAATGGGGACTCTATCATGTCCCTGGTGAGGCTGTTCCAATGAATGATTGTTCTTATTGCAAAAAAGTTCTTTCTGAGGTCACAATGAAACCTCTCCTGTGTTGCCCTGTGTCTTCTCCAGTGGCTCCTTGTGAAGAGAGAGCCCCTGCCCAATTTGTAGCTGCCCTTTAAGTACTGGAATACTGTGTTGAGGTCCTGTCCTGAGCTTTCTCTTCTCCAGGGAGAAAAGACATAATTCCTTCAGGCTCCCCATCCCTTCAGTCATCTTCATCATTCCCCTTTGGACCCTCTCCAGTTTTTATGTGTCTTTCTTGAGTTGCCAGGACCAGAACTGGACACAGTACTCCAGGTGGAGTCTGGTAAGTTCTTAGTAGAGTGGGATGATCATGTCTCTATCTCTGCTAGTAATGCTTCTGTGGATACAGGCCAGGATCCAATTTGTGTTTGTTGCTGTAGTGTCACACTGCTGACTTATTCAGCAGATTGTCCACCAGGACACCCAGGTCCCTTTCAGCAGGTCTGATCTCCAGACACACAGATCCTAGCCTGTAGGGATTTGCATTTGTCTTTATTAAACTTCATACAATTCTTGCTGGCCCAATCTTCCGGACTTTCCAGGTCTCACTGTAAGATGGCTCTACCTTCTGATGTGTTCATCTCATTTCTCAGTTTGGTGTCATAAGCAAATGTGATAAAGGTATTTTCAATCCCATCATCCAGATCATCTGTGAAAACGTTGAACAGTGTGGGTCACATTATTGATCCCCAGAGGACCCCACTTGTGACAGGCTGACAGCCTAAGTATAAAAAAACATTGATTAGCACCATCTGAATGTGACCTGTTAGCCAATTTCCTACCTACCTTGTAGGCCACCCACACAGTTGTATCTTTCCATTTTGTTCAGGAGAAGACTGTGGGAAAAAGTGCCAACTACTTTGCTAAAGTCCAGAGAGACTCCCAAGAGAAATTTCAAGAACAAATACTAAGATCTTGCTGCCATGGGAGTGGACAGTTTCTAGAAAATACGTCTTCTTTGATAATGAGCTAGTACAAGAAGGACATGTTGCTTAAGGGCCCTTCTCCCCCACCACCTTCCACTTTGGCTTGTCTGTCTTGCTGGATGTAGATCTACATATGGAAAGGGATAAAATCTCTGCTGTCTTTCCAAAGTCTGATCCTGCTCACATGCCTGGATTAGTGGTCCCTACCCCTAAGGTTGACATAGTCAACCTGGAGTATTATACCTTAGATGCTTTCAAAATATTGTTCCTTTCCCCTCTGTACTCTTCAGTATGGGGTATGTTTTTTTCCCTGACTGGATAGTCAGTCATGGGATTACCTACTTAATATTAAAAAAAAAATTATTTTAGAGAGTTCTCTATTGAAGATAGTCTTTGGTTGCAAAGTTTTCCTCATGAATCCACATTGGAAATTATTTTAGGGGAATGTGTCTGTTAAAGAAATAGTGGGATAGAATTTAGTTTCTAATATCTAATAAGCAAATGAGTCCAGTAGCTCAGTGGGTTGCAGTTAGTGGCAGTTCTCTTCACTTGGGACAAATGACTTCATAGTGCAAATAATAGTTCCCAAATAAACTGAGTTGTGACTTAATTAAACAGCTTCCTTTGCCTCTTTTTCCCATTTACCTGAAACAGCCATCACTAGGATTAACTGTTGGGTAAGAATACAATATACAGAGGCAGTCTCTAGAATTGCAGACCCTAAAGCTTTGTAGGGATTTAAAGATTATGACCAACACTTTGACCTGGCAGTAGATGGGTAGCCAGGGAAAAGCAAGGACTAAGAGTACAGTGTACCATTCTGATAAAATGAACCATAACATTCAATACCAGATAAAGCTTCCATGGACATTGGCCTCCCAGTGTTATGCTGTGTGTCAGCTCCACTCTTTGAAGACATTAACGCTGTAACACTTTCTCTGCATCTGATATCTGGGCAATTTAGTTAAATAACCCAACTTCAGCTACCATCTCTGTGCAGATGAATCACATACATATGTCTCTAATGCTCTGTCCTGAAATAGATCTTTGTGTTGAAAAGCTAAACCTCTATATCTCTTCATGGATGTGGCTTTCAACTCAATATGACTAAGAAAAAGCTCTTTCCTTTCTGCTGCAGACTTTTTTCTGTTGCTATGAACAGCAGCACCATTCTGCCTGCAACTCACACCACTAACATGGACATAATCTTTGCCTCAGATTTTTAGTTTTCATGTCCAAGACATGGCTCAGCTTTACAAATTATGGCATAGTATCTCTAAAAAACAACAAGATGGTGCAGGCATCCAGGGAAGCTTGAGAAAATAGTGAAATAATATTGGTCTTTGTAACAACTATTTTGGAGATCCTAGCAGGAATGGCAGGTTTTCAAGAGAATCCTCTCTATACAGGTCTTTAGTGACTCTCCACCCTTTATCACCTCAAAACAAGCCCTACTTGTCTCCATGTACAAGTCCCAACAAGTGTTGTCCCTTTTTAGCCCTGATTTGGTATCTAAAGGTTGATGTTGACTCCCAGTAGGCCAACTTCCTTTTTTTCTGTTCTTTCTTCTATGCTGCCCCTATGATTAAGAGAAGATGACACTGAACAGCTTTAAGTTACATGTTATTCTCCTTTTACCTCCCAAATTTTGTCTTTGTAACACTGTTTTCCTTTTTCCTCTGTTTTGGGGGGTCCCAAGTACAATGCCATCCCAGTCTAAAGCTGTAATTATCAGATACTAAATTAATATTGTATTCAGCATCGATCTCTCCTAAGAGCACCTGAAGTCTCTTTTCATGGTTGTGATGAGTTATGCACGATTCAAGAGGCAGGAATATGAGGGAGGAGCCCTCTGCCGCTCGCAGTGAAGTGAGGGCAGGGCAGCTGAGGATTTTGGCTCTTCCAAAAATGCATGTCGGAAAAGAAACTATGATTTTTGTCTCTGAAGGCAATTGTGCTGACGTTAAAAGAGAATAGATGAAATCTTTTACTGGACCATTATTTTCAACAACTCCCTTCCCTCTCTCCACAAAATACATTGTAATTTGCATTTTCTAGTTTTTGATGTAAGACTGGAATTGGTGCGCTGTTTTTTCTTTTCTATGAAATGGTTTTTAGAGGTATGAAAAATATTTTATGTTTATTTTTATCTTCTCTGAATCCAAAAGCAAAGGTGACATGTGGTAATCTAGGATCAGCATGGTGGAGCTCTGTGTACCATGGAAAAGGTGGCTGCTCGGGGTGGGAGATGGAAGCCTTTGAACTCTGGGTCTATTGAAAATGCTCTAGTTCAATCAGGAATTAATTCAGAGAAGTCCTGTGGCCTGCATTATGCAGGAGGTCAGGCTAGAGGGTCACGATCATCTCTTCCAGCATAATAATCCATGAATCTGTAAGAGCTAACATCTTTTAGGGTTCATTTCTTCTAAATGCCAATGTGTATTTGTAGCTGTAACATTCTTTGGTATAACATATATAGCTGGTAGGGTAAGTTAATGCTAATACTTTTGCTCTTTATTTTTCATAAAAAAAACCCAAACAGAAAATGAGTCATAGATAAGGTGATGAAAACTTATTTCATGTTATCCTAAAAGAAACTCTAACTTCTCTTTCATTGGATCTTTTTCCTAGACTAGAAGCTTTTGTTTTTAAAATATTTTAACTGAGTCTAGGAGAGGATCTTGAGTTTTTGCATAGGGTCAGACTATAAGAAGTTTGATTTAAATATCACCGGAACTTTAAATACATCTGTCACAGAGCTCTGTATTTTTGGCAGTTATAGGCCACCTTTATTCTCTGCAATGACGAAAGTTTGACTTTGTTTGATTTTTCTTTTTTAGCCAAATGAATGGTGCAGCTTTCTTTAATTGTGATCCTCATCAACCATTTGGCCCAGTAATAGCATGCAAATTGAACTCTTCAAAAATTAATGCTAACATTTATTAAATAATGCATCATACAATAAGGTAATTTGAAATTCTAAGTTGAACTCCCTGCTCATAAGAGAGGGATTTTTTTTCCCTGTGTCATCTTCATAAAACATCTTTACAGTCTTCCTAAACACCTTGCATGTGATTCATGGGTTTTGACAAATTGATCTCTACTGAGTTTGTTGATAAGAAGACATTCTCTGTGTTCCAAAGTTTTGAACTCTTCTATTCCTTGATATCTTCTAATTCCACATGATTGTTAATATTTTCTTAGTTTGAACATTTTGGAGAAAACTATCAATTAAATTCAATCATTTGGTAAAAACATATATGCTCAAAACAGATACAGTGACTTCTTTTGCAAAGAAGCAGTAATTTTGCACTGTTACAAACAACACGAGTCTGGCCACTAATTTACCTGGACATAGTATCACACTGGAGGACACATCGCAACATGTAGAAGGGTGAACACTTGGAGATTTTTTATATAAATGTAAATATGTATGTATATTAGAAAGACTGGCTTCTTTTCACAGTTATGGTTTTAGGGAAATTAGAATAGGGTCCTAAAAGCAGACCACAATTTATACTGTGCATGTATTTATTTAGTTTGACAAAAGCAAGTGCAGATTTCAACATTTCCCTGTGTTTAACCATTCTGAATACCCTTCTGAATATGCCTTTTCTGAGTCCTGCTTGGGATTTACCTTTTTTCCCGTATGTTTAATGTGGGCATCAGTCTGTCATATTCCACTCATTCGTTCACTGGCCGTGACATAGGCAGGTGCTGAAACAGAGGCTGATAAAATAACTGAATAGAAATAAATAAAGCAAAAGATAGTAAGGCCTGTTCAGTAGGAGAAAATCTTTGCAAACACAAATAAGGCAGGGTAACAAAACCATCCCTAGCCTTGTGATCAGCAAAGCCCGGAGCAAGCAGCCGCGCAAGGGCAAGTGCTCCTTCCCCCTCTCTGCAGCAGTCCTCAGCCTCCTCCTGCAGCACCTGCTCACCCTCCCGAGCCAGGCAGGATGCGCTTTAACCTCTTGTGCTCCTGCACACCGCTGCATGGAGAGAGCAACATAAAAGTCAGTGTTTGGGGGGGAATGCATTAAAAAAATAGAAATAAAAAATCCCTTTGATATAATATTGCCACTAGTGTGCATGGGGGTGCGTTCTCTGCAACTTTGTCAAGCAAACCAACAGTGATGGTGTGTGCTGGTAAGTGCCTTAATTAGAAGCAATGTGTAAGGTGGTGGTTACTTAAAGAATAAAAAAGATTCACTCTTCATTCATGGCAACGTGAAACACTTCCAGCCTGGTTTCACCCCTCCTCCCCTGGGCAGCCCAGCCAGGCTGAGATAACAGTACAGCTAAGGGACATAACCAGGAGTGTGAGGGTGTGAGCTGAAGTTTTTCTTCTGACTTGTGCTGAGGACTGGTTCCATTCAGCACATTGGGAATCAGGGAGGGGCTGTCTGTTTGGGCTGCAGCTGGATGTGCCATTAGCCATCTCACTCCCTTGCATGCCACTGCTTTCAGAAACTGAAGATCCTTACAGACTTTTTATCCTGATGTGCTTCTCAGTTGGGGAGGCACTTTTGTCTTTATATTTCTTTTGACTAGAAATCACTTTAACAGTCCAAAAGGTCATTATTTTATGAGTGGAAAAATGTGATCTGTTTGGATATGATGAACTCCTACATGAGCACAAATGATTTGGCAAATTTTGAAGAGAACATGTGGCCTGAATAATCAACAAAAGGAATTCACAAAGGTTTGGATTGGCTTGCTTAATTTTTTTCTCTGATTTGTCTGTTCTTATAACTGCCACCTGTTCTTTTGTTTGCCTGTAGATCTGCTGTTTTTTAAAACTAGAAGAGACGTAATGATAATTTAAGTTGACTTTCTGCATAAAATAGAAGCTATAATTTCATCCACTGTTTCCAATGGTTCTGTGATAAAATGTAGCCTTTAGAAAAACATAGTGTAGCATTTCACGTGATGCTTAATCACCTCCCTAGGTAAAAACTTTGTATAGTTAATTTTTTTCCAGTGTTTAGAACTTTATATTAATTTCAATTGGAATTGTCTGGCTGTGTCTTGACTTTACCTCTCATATACTGAATTTTGCCCAGTCTTTGACTGTAGGTAGAAAGAGTCCTCTGCAAGTAGGGCTTGCTCTTCTGGTTCAGCACTTGTACTCTCTGATCAAGTTGCTTCTTTCACTTTCTCTTTGACAAAGTAAAGTAATAAAACTTTGTACTTCTCTACCATTAAGGTGAGATCTACATTGTCAGTCATTCCCATGGCCCTTTACCAAACTCCTTGCAATTCATCAAGTTTCAGTTCTCTGGCAATAGTCACGCTAAGCCTACACTAACTTAGTTCCAACAATATTCACATGTATAGGTAGACAAAGAAGTCATCTGGGCATATACTGTACATCTTGTGCCAAAGTAAGAAATGTCATTCACCTTCAAATTCAGTGACGTCAAAGACTTTTGAATTTTATATTCAGATGGGGAAAAGCTGCACCATACCACTCAATGTTCCTACTTTTAATTAGAATTTCTGCTGCAAAATATCTACAATTAAACTAATTAATTTGAGCTGTTTTAGTAACAATGGCTGAAGAAAGATGGTTGAATCCTGAAGGGAATAAATACAGCCCATAGGAAGGATATAGTCTTCAAAGATAACAGCTAAGGCAATAGAGAATGGAGATCTTCGAGTTTTCATGGGCATACTGCTAGGTGAAACCGTATAGGTCATGGCAGTTCTTTGGAGATTTGATTTGAGATATATTTTCATTTCTAATCCAGTGCATGAGAGAGAGCAGGTCAAATGGATTGAAACAAACCCATGTTTCTATGAAACCATTTGCTGTGAAACTCTGCCTGCTACAGAGGAAGGAATATTTTTGATTTTAAACACTTTTAATTAAATCCCTTAGTCAAACCTCTCCATCTTCAAAATGAATCCTGATGAGGGAGTGACTGAGCTTGCAGCACCACAAAGAAAGCTGGCAATCTCATTGTAAAATACTTCCTATCATTTTGGCAGAGTTGCAGACCACCTTGATTTAGAGTAGTATAGACCTATTGACTTTTGTGCAGTGTATAGGTCCATGGTATATATTGCAATCACTGTATATTTCATTCTCTACTTGGTGTTAGCAAACAGTGGATTCTATCATACTTAAACCTTTAGTAGCAAAACAATCAAGGATAAGCTCTACTTTCCAATCCACATATGCAGCATATATTCACACACGATTTTATCTCACACATGATCTAATGAATTTACAGACTTCATCTAGTACTTTCTCAGTAGGAAAGAGGGGCAGTTTTGGTAGCCAGAGCTCCTTTCCCTTGATTCAGGCAGCTAGTGCACAGCTTTCTTTCCTTTTTCTTCCTCACAGAAACTGTGTGTAAACTGCAACTTCCTCTACAAATCCTGCTTGCATTAGATTTCTACTCTGTGCAGCAAATTATAACAGACTACATATGGAATCCATTTATTTCTTGCCCAAAATTCACTTAGGTATTCCCCATGCATTCTTACAGAATAATCTATCAAATAATGCATATCTCTGTATCTTTACTCATCTCACACAGCATTATTTCCTTACGGAGTATCCATCCAAAATCTTATTCTCTTTGCCAGCATTTAGTTTGCTTCAGTTGAAGATTTCTGTATCTTTGTTTCTGCCACTGGTTTTAATTTTTTTAAATGAGGACTTCAGCAGAATTCAACCCAAAACTCAGAAATTCAACCCAAAACTCAAGTGTATTCAGACCTGAGCTTTTTTGGTTGTTCTTTACTAATTTTTTAATTACATATTTTTACATAGACTTTTATTTCTAGGAGAGCTCTTTCTTTCTTTCTTTCTTTCTTTCTTTCTTTCTTTCTTTCTTTCTTTCTTTCTTTCTTTCTTTCTTTCTTTC
>WTSP01000358.1:26914-54773 GCA_025331215.1 Actenoides lindsayi | reverse complement strand
TTTCTAATTGCTAAATCTCTCTCCCTTATTCCCTTTCTCTTCCCCTTTGGTGAGGGAGGGAGGTTAACAGAGAATGTCTGTTATAGGTCTAGTGGGCTGCCCTGACCCTAAACTGTGACAAGAATCCATGCCAGTAGTGCTCTCCCCTGCTACCAAAACCTCACCTTGCACAAACCCAACACAATAGTGTTTTCACCTCAGATACTCACTCACAGTTTCACATCTAATTTCTTATCTGGAACTCTAATCTCATCTGCACTGTTATATTTTCCAAATAATCTAAGTGATTCAGAGTTGTGATCTTATTCTTCCACATACTTTCAGGTTCTCCCAGCTTGCTAACATCCACAGATTTTGTAAGTGTACAGGCATTCACGCTACATCTTTTATAGCTGTAATTAAAAATGTTGGAATCAACAACATGGACCTACCTGTTATATCCTGTGCAAGCACTTTTAACTATATAGAGCAGGATTTTTCAATCATGTATTTTGTGGTGATTACATGCCTGTCTGAAATCTCTAACAATAGCTTGTAAGTAGTCCACTCAATTTACAGAGTTTGTTTGTTTGTTCCACCAGTGTTTTCCATTAAATCATAAGAATAGCGTTCATTTATCTATGAAATATTTTCTTGGATGTTAAAGGTTCACAGAGAAAAAAATTCATCCATCACTCATCTAAGCCACCTGTGGCCAATGTGGGATTCACACACAAGATAGATTCTGATATAGCTCTTCTCAGAGCCCTTTCCTGTGAATCCCTCCACAAAGGGACACAGATAAATAACTCCAGCCTGAGGGTAACTTAACTAAATCGATCAGGTAAAAACACTGGACTTAGCGCAAGTAATTGCTGAATATATATATATAACAAAAGTTGCAGATGGTAAGATGGGATGAAAGTTGTAATTTCACAGGTAACTAAAGGGTAGTACTGGGAATATTTCAGGGCATAGAGTCTTGCAAGGCCAGAATTACCTGGCTATCTTTACCCTTGAGGAAACTCACAACATATTCTTGTGGTACATAGCTACAAATACACTTAGAATAGAGAAGAAAAGAACTCGTACCTCGGTGATGCCGTAAGTTTTAGTCATCTGCATATCACAGTAACCAGTGGAGATACAGAGGGATGTATGACAGTATTCATTTTGCTGTAGACACATGGTTATTTAATAGCAGGACTGTGATTGTATGGGTCAAGAGGCAGTAAAGCTGAATACAGCATCAGAATTGAAATTAAGTGCTTCGGGGTTGTCCTTGATCAAAATCTGACAGTTTACATCCAACGGCTCCAGCAATACTTTCCCTGTGTGGTTTGAACACCCTGTGAGTAAGACACATTCGGCTGTGGAAGTGCAGTGATGAGTGCAGTGTGGGAAAGGAATGTTTCAGTTCCAGCACTCCTTGAATAGTGCTAATGGAACTGGTGCACACAGAGGACAAACATCTGAGCTCATTTTCGTACGCATGACGCATTTCACCTTGATTGTATTCCAGTACTGCAATGATGCACATTAAGGGATTTTTCAATTTTATGGCAAAACTCTACAGCAATACAGAATGTTATTCTACTTACCTTCCTGCTATAACAAGCTATATAAATAAGAGAAGGAACGCTCTTGAATTTACTCTTATTTATTCATAAACTATTTGAGTTAATTATTAAGGCTGCAACAAGCATAAAAATGTTAAATTTTGCAAGTACTCTACTAACTTGTAGACTGCATCTGGTGTGGGGTTTTTTTGTTTGTTTGTGATTTTTTCACCATGGGAAAAATCTAGAGTGAGGAAGATGTACCCGTGGTGGAAGACAATCATGTCAGGGAATATTTAAGCAAACTGGACACATGTAAGCCCATGGCCTGTAATGGGATGCATCTGTGATGGCACCCATGGCAGATGTCACTGCAAGGCCACCCTTGGTAATCCTTGATTTATCATGGCAACTGAAAAGTACCTGAAGAGTGTCAGAAAGCAAAAGTCACTGCCATCTTCAAGAAGGAGGATGCAGGTAACTACAAGCCAGTCAACCTCACATTGATCTCTGTGAAGATGATGGAACAGCTAATCCTGAAAACAGTTTCCAGATATATGAAAGACAAGAGAGTCATCAGGAGTAGTCAGCATAGCATCATCAAGGGCCGGCCATGCTTAAACCAATTTGATAAACTTCTACAATGAAACAATGGGCCTTGTAGTGGGTATTGTCCAGCTGGACGTCAGTAAGGTCTTTGACACTCCCATAAGATCCTCATAGACCAGCTGTTGATGTATATGCTGGATGAGGAGACAGTGAGGTGAATTGAAAACTGTCTAAATGTCCAGGCCCAGAGGATGGTGGTCAGTGAGATAAAGTCTTGTTGAAGGCCAGTAACTGGTGATGTACCCCAGAGATCAACACTGAGTCCAATCCTGTTTACACAAATTGCCCACTGAAAAAAATCTAAATCATTAGTAACTCAGATCCATGCCCTGCAGAAATAAAATACCAAAATTATATTTACATTTGCTGTGTAGTTTAAGAACTTTCCCAAATAATTTAGCACCTTTGTGAGAGATGACACTCTTTTTGCCTAAATCACTGAGGTATTCCTTTTTATACCTTAACAGTTTTTCTATCAAATGAAAGATATAACTGAGCCATCAATAAAATACTTTAATCTGATTCAATCACTAGAGACTCCAAAAAGCTTCAAGATACTTGATGTTATTCAGATATCAAATACTGCACACTACAAAACATCTACATTAAGTAGGTGCCTTTATGTTACTACTTTTCTGAATTTGGGTCACTGAGTACCTGTCACTGTTCACATTTTCTTTGAAACTTTTTTCTTCCTCAGAAGCCCAGGTGTCTTGATAGTTTCTACATTTTAATTTCTCTGAATGATTTGCATGAAAAATAAGGATCTTCATTCATTTGTCTGTGTTATGGTTTAAACTCTGCTGACAACTAAACATCATGCAACTTCTCACCCACTGCTCCCCCCACACCCTTAACCCCCTCCAGACTCCTCCTGTGGGATGGGAAGGAGAATCAGGAAGAAAGAAGTGAAACACCATGGGATGACATAAGGATGGTTTAATAGAACAACATAAAGAGAGAAGAAACTACAGTAATAACAATAATATTAATTATTAATAATAATATTACATTAATAATAATATTACGTATTATTATCAAATATCCCATTCTCTGGTTTCTTGTTTATCCCAGCTGTGGCCTCTCCCAGCTGATTATGAAAATTAACCCTATCCTACCCAAACCCAGGACAGCCTAACAAGTGTGGCTATAGCACTATTTTCTTTCTACTAATGTATCCTCTTATACTACTTGTTCTCTGCTGGCAGTCCAGAAGAACTCTGGTCTTCCATGGAACTATAATATGCCAGTCCTATATCTGACTCAGATATCCTCAAGTATCTTGAATGGTACAAATTGCTTATATTTATCTGACTGAATAAAGCCCAACGCATAGCTTCGTTTCTTTTGCCAAGTTATTTAATTGTTACAAAATTTTGGACAGACTGGATTCTATGTTTAAGATTCAATGGGAAAAAAAAAAAAAAAAAAGCTTAGTATTTCTGTCTGAGGATGTCTCATCACCAATATCAGTTCTAATGTCAAGATATTTCCCAAGCAGAATGCAAACTGTCTTCTAGGAAATTAAGCCTCTCTATCAACAGTTTTGCATCACAATTCAGGATTGCAATTCAACAAAAGAAGTTGAAGGAGGTGGCATTCAATTTCTTCATTTAAGAACATATATTTTGAGTTTGCCGAGTGGAATGCATTTGCAGCACAAGTCCTTGAATGACAAGATAACACATACAACCGTGTAGTTCATTATAATCTACTCTTTTCTTGTCTGTTAGTACCAAAAACTTAGGACAAATGTCATCAATCTTCCAGATGATCTTTTGAAAAACATTCACCACTTTGTTGCAATACGAAGAATATTGATAGTCTGGACTTATGTCAAACACTTTTCCAATTAAGGAATCTAGGCTATGTGAAAACATCTTTCCCTTAACCATATCATATTTCAATTTGCACAAAAAGGCCGTAAATAGGTGAATTAACGTATGCTGTCACTGTCAATAATGAAGCTATTAGAAAAATGAAACCAAGTGGAACAAGAGAAAAACCTGTTTTCCAGACAATGGCACAAGGCTTAAGATGTCATTCCTGAGATGCCTCAGAACTACTAATATTAAAGGAAGTCATATTACAGTTTCTGTTGTGGAAAAAGAAACAAAAACTGAATAATACAAGGGAAGATAATTCAACACTTGCTGTAATAAATTTCTTTTCTGAATTGACCATTCTTTATTTCATTTCAGCACTTTCTTATACAGTCATATTTATATTTTAAATTATTTATTTGACCACTGCTTTCTTAAGAGGAAAGGCATAGGATTAAACAATGGATGTTAAACTGCCAGGCAAACACAGTAATCCAGAGGAAATCAGGCTTTTTGTTTGTTTTTTTTTTTTTTACATTGTCACTAAAGTTAGTGTCCAATAAGGATTTATTCTTACATCCTTTAACAGCATTTATATTTTAGATGCTAGATGAAAAAATCCCTCCTAAGCTATCTTTGTTCCCTGTGTAAGTACCTTCTATCCAGATAGACAGATAGCCTTTGCTGCCCTTTGAAGTCTGAAATGGCTACATAAGAAAGTCCTGCACCTATTTTAGGGGCCCTAGCTTACTTAGACTTAGTCCCAGGTCATTTTCTTTTCTTAGAGCTTTTCAAAATGTGTCAGAGAGGAAAACCTGATCATGATCTTTTGATTGCCTGGAAAATACTTTCTTTTTCAATTTACTCATGCAACATTCCTGTAGAGCCTCTGACAGGAAAAGACCACAAATTAAAAAGCAGAGGTCCTCTGACCTCTCTGTCCACTCTTTCTATCATAATAGCATAGTTGTGCCAATTACTGCTGAATCCTCTTTTAATTACTAAACATAAAAGATACCCAAAGCCCATTCCCAGAAAGAAAACAATGTCTGGGTGCTGAACTGGTACTGAGGTAGAACAGGGACTCTTCAAGTACTGAATCTGGAAACTTATTCCTACCAGACTAAAGCATAGGAGGGGGATAACAGAGGACTCAGTCTGCTGTGAGAACATGCCAACATAGAGTTAGCACCGAGCAGATGTGATTGTCCTTCCTCCTTCATAATTGCCATCTATATTATCAGAACAAATAAAGTTCTTTGATAGGTGTCACCTGACAGAGGCACTATCAAAGACTGCAGTGAGGAGTGAGATACCAAAGCAATGTTACACCAAACTGTCAACAACCCTGTTTTTTGTGGCTTACTTCAGCTATTTACTGGAATTAAGAGAAGAGTTATTTCCCAAGGCAGTGGTACAAGAAAGCACTGTCCAGTGCAAACTGTGGGGCTTTACGTGAGGAAAGGATAAAGAATATAATAATGAAGTTGTCAATTGTTCCCAGCTGATTTTTAAAGGAAGAACTTTATTCAGCTTCACAGTATAAAGAGAAGATAGACACACATAATATTTTAGGCATGATGAATTTCTTCCAAGGAAAAGTTATTACATAGTAAAGCTTAAGTTATAAAACAAATTGACTTTTTTTTTTTTTTTTTTTTTAATTGTCAACGTGGATCATATCAGTATGTTCCTATGAGTTGTGTTAGTACAGCTAAAGTGCTGGAAAATTGTTTAGCTTGGACAGGAATGTCCCAAGTAGGTGTCACTGGTGCAACATTTGATGGACATAATTATAATGTGAATCAACAAATATTCTTAAATAAACATTTATTTTTTGTTTGTTAACATGTTTGTTTAACAAGAATATTCCAACATACTTTCCTGTATTTTAGCACACAAATATAAATATTGTACCCTGTGTTTTTCCTTCAGAAATAAGGTTACAAACTGTGGAACAAGACTAACATATATTATACATATTATATTGATTCCCAACTGGCATTATTTATTATTGTCATCCCTAGTTCTTGTCCCAAAATAATCCTGAATTTATCTATCACTTTAATCCCTATTAATCACTGCAGTAACTGACATACCAGCTTTTGGACATAATTCATTAGTCATTTGCTAAATGGGTATGTGCAGTGCAGTATCACTATGTGGCTGTCACAGCCAACACAGCTTGCCTCTCCTTTAACATGGAGTACATCACATCTCTTAAATTCTTCATTAAAATGCACTTCTTTGAATTTATATTAACACATGTATTAAAAAATTGAGTGAACATAGGCTACAAAAACTGACACTTTCAAAGAAAGCAAATTTTATAATAACTGTACGCTGAATGTCTCAGGGAAAAAAAAACTTGCCTTGTTTATACTACTATGCGGTTCTGTACAGATACAGTCTTCTTCCAGTCTTTGGGCCAACACAATGGCTGTAACATAAGGTACACTGGCTACATTATTCTGCAGCAATGTAATTCTATTTTTAATACATGAAATCTCAGCATGCAATGATTCCACTTTGGTCCATTGTCAATATGCCACAAGAAACACAATTTAAATCTTAGTACTGAACATCCTGGTAATTTCTTGTTTAATCATCCAAATATTGCAGAACTGTGGAATCAAGGCTTATAGAACTTCAATTTATTTTGATGAGATTTTAAAGTCTGTACTTATAAAAATGAATGAAAATGAACCTTTCTTAAAGTGAAACTAACTTACAAAGAAGAATGAGTGTAACTTGTAATAAAAGTTATTATCCATGTATTTTCTTTGATTTGTGGAATACAATATTAACCAGGAGACCCCTTTCATGTATTACTTCATCATAAATAGCTGAATTAAAATTTAACTTATTTATTTTCCTCTTTTGAGAAACAAAGTGAGTGTAACTAATTTGGGACGGTTTTCACTAAAACATTTATTGCTTAATGAAATAATGTGCTAACCCATCAGAAGAAGTGGTTTATGTAATACATTACATCTGACAGGATTAGACAATGAACAATAATTTCATTAGTTACTTTGGTTTAATTATACAGAAGTGAAATCATTCCTTGCAGAAGTACATTGGCATAAGAAAACATGTTTTTCATTTTTCACCAAAGACAAAATCATTCCTATTGGTACTGGATGCACAAGAGAGAATGGAGGGAAGCAGAGGACACAGGAAGCCTGACTGGGAACAGAAATAGATGTATTGGCTGTGTCCAAACTAAGAAATAGGTATGTTCATTTTTCAGTCTTTATCCCCTCATGCGAGGCAGAGTACATTGCAGATGCATTCCTGTATACACACACCCGTTTCCTTTCAGAAGATACAGAATTCATAAGGAAGGATGGAGCATATCAAGACCTGAGAGATGGAAATTGCTGTCTGATCATCCAGTTCAGACATTCCTACTGAATGTGTAGGGATGGTCCAAAATTCCAGTGAAATTGTTTCTCCTCAGGACATGCTGATAGGATGAGGCTTAAACCATTTCTTTTGCATACTTAGGGGAAAAAAAAATGCTCTAGTGCTGGATGAATGAAAAATTAAAAATTAGAGGACCTGTTTTGAAATGATTTAGAGCAGTAGGCTTTATCTACATACTCAAAATTGTTCCCTGCAGCAGGGGTTCCCTCATCACCAACTACAGAGGAAGTCTAAAGATACTTGGTTCCCTGGGCTAAAGTGAGCGTTTGTGAATACCAATCCCTATCATGCTCTTAATGATATTTGATTGGAGTTTCAGTGTAAAGGTAAACTTTTAATGATCAATTGTCCATACTTTCCTACATTTGATACAATGGAAATTTGTTGTCAAGGAATCAAGTGGGCGGGGGGGTTGGAGGGGTGGAGAGATGCGTGTGAACAGCAACAACTAAATGCTTTATAAAAAAATAAAGAGTGCCAGAAGTGCTTGCTGGCTTATTACTGTCTGCATGTTCAATGCTTAACCTTTTGAGATCCAGCCTGTTCTTTGAGGACATATCCACCTAAGTCTGTTAGGTCTACATGATGCGAACAAACCTAACAACGTAAAAACACACTGTGCATGTTCTTTGTGTGAGAAAGCACTATCTTTACATGGCATGATATATACCTCACTTTTCCTTTCCCTGCAGACTGTTTTACCTACTGTTCTATAATAACAACCATAATGCTTATTTTGCCTTAGGATCCCCATGACACATATAAACATCGACTGTTGGGGAGAGGGAGGGAGCAAGGTTTGCAAGGGATGAGACTGAGCATTTTTTTTAACTTGCTTTCTTCAAGCATTACCACTATTATGCTTTTATAAGTTATTAGTGTTATGAGAGATGTCATTATAAAACAGAACAATGTGTGATGGTAACTGTGCCATTAAGGTCTGTAGTGGAACATTAATTATTGATCTTTGCCTCAGAAGCATCAGAATGTTGTATTAGAGCTACAATGAACTGTTCACCTTACAAGCACTCAGCTGAACTATGTCTTTCAAAGGGGACAAGGTTTAGCTCTGCTACTATATTCGGAGCACTCTGAAGACTGCAATAGAATTACAAACACAGCTAAACTTGCCTAACAGAAATAGGATATCTGACACAAATACTCAGGACATTTTTTTAATTAATTTTCAGTGTCTTATTCCTTGTTCTTCTTCTGATTCCCTTGCTTCCTGCAAACCATGTTTTTAGTGATAAGGGTCTGGCAGAGGGTTTATCACTCTTCTTAAGTGAGTGGTGTTGCAGTCAGTTCTGTTGCTATCATTCAGGGATGAAAGAGCCTTGCAGGTAAACTCCCAGATTTACAAGCCAGTAGCCCTTCCTGGTAGATGTTCTACCACAAGTAAATAATGGTCTCCCTGCTGTGATGTGGGCTGAGATAAGTTCACATGTGGCAGAACTCTACTGAAAATCAATCACTGAGAGACAGTAAGGCCTCTTCTTGCTGCAGTGCCACCAGCAAAGCCTCTTTCCTTGGTCTTGCAGGAATTTTGAAGTTTCCTTCATTAATTTGAGCTACTGAAGAGTGACAGCCCTGCTGATAGAGAAACTCTCTGGTGTGTTGTTATATCATGTGGTGTCACATAGCACAGTCATCCCCCTCTAGTCCTTCCTCTTCATAAGCATATGCCTTACTTTAGTGACTGACACATGATAGGACTAGAAAAATACTTTAGGTAGATATCTTTTAATCACCTATGACTATATCTAGTTTTGCTTGACTCTTCTTCCTCTGTCCCCCTCATTTCTAACAGATTGCTGACCAACTTGTCTCTTACAGAAAGCACACTACATTCAATTCTGTCTCCTATTAAGGTTGTGCTGACTCCAAGAGAATATATTTCCACTTCTTAAACCTAACAGACTGTGGACTTTTCACATTCACAGAAGTATAGGGTAGAAAGGTCGTTTTTCAAAAAACACTTTTTTACTGTAATTGCCTTTTGTCTGTCATTTTTCCCCTTGTTGATAGCCATTAAAAGAGGACTGACTGACTGATGTGGTGATGCTGGTCAAACCTGGCCCTACAGATGACAGCTTGAGCCTGAGCAGGTGAGGTATAAGTCCATGGGGCTGGAAGACTAATTATTTTAAAGTCAGCATACTCAAATTACAACTGCTCTGTCTCAGTGTTGTTGCTGTAGAACATGGCAGGTTTTCAGACAAACGACAACAAGCCACAGTAGTAGAGAATCTAGTTCTGATAACATGACAGGATGAAAACATCTAGATAGACTGAGACATCCTAAGGGAAATTAAAATGCAGATATATTAATTTATAAAAAGATAATCCTTGTCCCTAAAAGGAATTTCCCACTCTGTCACAGGAACAACCAAGGTTAAAGGCTCAGGTTCTGTTGTGGTGTGGTTTCGTTTTCTTTCAGTATCATCATGATTGCTGAGTAAGAATTAGGTAAATTGCAGTTCCAGAGGCTTTCCAAGAGAACAAGAAATTAACACAGAGAAGGAAGGCGAGCTCCTTAGATCCTGTACTATAGGAATAAAGTATATGAGGTATCAGCTATAGATCATGAGCCATCTGAATCAACTGCATCCTGGCAGAACAGATGCACTCCTTAGGTACGACTTCAGTGTTCTGCCAATGTAGCTATTTTGGGGAAAAGGTTTCTAGATATAAAATCACACTGCCTAGCTGATAGAAGTTGGCAAAATCTCTAGAATGGATACAGCTATGCCAGCAAACAAGCGATTTTTCTCAGCTTAGCCTATGACCTGATGGAGGTAACATGGCTTTATAAACAAAGCTCTTCTTTTACCACATATAAAGTACCTCAGCTAGGGAGCTCTGTCAACATATGTAAACATGATATATAGTGAGCAAAATCTGAGATATATCTATGGGTAGGTGTCACAGTTTAGGGCCAGGGCAGCCCCTTAGACCTGTAACAGAAGCTCTCTGTTAAGCCCTTTCCCTCCCCAAAGGGGAAGAGAAAGGGAATAAGGAAGAGAGAGACATATCAAATAGAAAAGGAAACTAGAACAGCTGTAATTAAAATGAAAATAATAATAATAAAATTGAATATATACAAATACATATAAAACCAGTATCAAACCCAACCCCCCCTGATGGCAATTACTTCACCATCACCACTGATGCTGTGGAGCAAGAAGCAGACAGGAGCAGTGTTCAGGATCTGGATTCTGGTACCGGATTCAGGAACACACAGATCAGGATTGAAGGCATAATGGACAGAGTCGCCCTCAGATGGTCCAAAGAAGAAACTGAAAGAGGACCCAAGCCAAGCCGAGCCAAGCTGGGTCAAGAGGGCAAAGAGAGGGGTAAAACCCTCCTGATCCCTCAACTTTATATCAAATAAGATGTCTGTGGGCTGAAATAGGTCACTGCTCAGTTTAGGGTCACCTCTCCTGTCCGCTCCTCCCTGCAGGTGCAGCCTTTCACTTTCTGCATCCCCCAACATGGTACACAAGATCCAGCAGTGGCCTTGGTCTGCACACCAATCCTTGGTACTAACTCTAAACGTCGGATGCTACCACTGCTAGAAGCAGACACTGTGAAAACATGCTGCTAACTTCAGACAATGCAGTTAGTTAGAAGAACTGAGATAAAGAGTAAAATCACTGAACAGAATTAGTTCTGTTGTCACTCAAACCAGGACAGTAGGTTAAATAGCTTACTAACAACCACATAGAGGGCATACATGGTGAGAATGGAAAAAAATCCAGAATTCATTAGACACTGGAAAGGAAACATAAAAGACTAAAAGGGACCTTCTGGCTACTTTAAGACTCATTCCATATTTAATTTCATGATCTCTGGTATCATTCACAGGACATGTAATTCTACGATGAAGGAAAGCGAGGTAAGTTTGCTAATACATTTTTAGATTCTGCTATTTTAAATCTGTGAAATAACATGATGACTTGAATGTAGAGTTTCACTGAAGTTATTTCAAAATTCACTAGCTACCACACAAAAATGATATCAGAATTCATTTGCAAGGATCTAAACCTCCCATCTGTAAATTGACAGTTAAATCTAGTTCAAACTGAAAGCAGCCAAAAGCCACCTGATGACTGTTCAATGCACTGTGTGAAATTACTTTAATTCATTGTTGGACAATACCCAAATAAAAATATGCATCTTGCGCAACTCACTGAGTGACAATTTTACTTAGGGTATCACCATTAAATCTTGTGTCTCCTTAGCTCCTCCAGCATTTGGCCTTTTGCCTAGTGAAATTGATAAGTATCAAATTATAACAATTCAACTATGTCCCCATTACTCTCTGCGGTTGTGGCTGTACTGAACATGACTACCTTTATTGGAGCCCTGTGCAAACTTAAGACTTGCCCACATGGAACATGTTAAGTGGACAAGCGTAGTTTTGTATTTTAGGTCAAGCCTAACACACCCAGTTCCCAAAAAAATTCCAAGGGAAAAAACTATTTGAATGAGGATGATGCATTTGAAAATGAATCATATTTAATTACTGGGCAGTCTGCCATACACTGCACACATTTCCATTCCTGTACTTGTTCCCCCTGGCTGTGCTTGGAAACTGGGAGTTGTAATATCAAACCACTGTAACCAACAGAAAATAAGCAACTCCTGTGCTTCTACAAGTCTAACAAAATGTTTAAGACTTCCTTATTTTACCAGTGTTCAGAGCTTAGAATAAATGACGGCTAACATTTCAGAGTTTCCATGCAAGTGTTCAAAACAAGGCCTAACTAGTGTCTCATGTAGCTCATGAACACATATCTATCTATGCATTTAGTAGCCTAATCTTGAATAATGATGCTTTGCTCCATTGCAAGACCTAATAATACTAGCAGAATATAAAAAGATAAAATAAAATAAAATAAAATAAAATAAAATAAAATAAAATATTTAAATGAACTCAAAACCCCATTCCTCTACCTCAGATGCACTAGTGGGATCTGAACCAGTATGAACTAGAATAATATCAAAAGGACGTTTTTCAATACAGCATACAGGCAGAAGCAACAGTGATGACTTCTCTGCCTTTGTAGCGAGTACCAGACATACAAACCAGAAGGCCATAAAAATTGAAAGGTACAATCTAATCTAAAACTCTCTATAAAATAATGTTCCTCAATACCTCCAAAATGAAAAGTTTTATCCTTATAATAGTGCTTTAAACCCCTTATGTAATATTTCCTAAACATCTAATCTAGTTTAAAAACAATCTTATTCCCACTGGATTTAATCTACTTTCAAGCAAGTGGTATTTACTATCATCAAGACATATTTACTTAATGTTTTACTAGAATTTAAAAGGTAAACATTAGCTGAAAACCACTATCGTTGTTTTTGTTCTCTAGGAAACAGTAATTTATAGGCTTCTTAAGATTTTGAATTCTGGAGCCATAGTGGCCTCTATTGTTGTCGTATTAGAATAGCATGTACTACCAGTGTAGTAAATAAACTAACTTTGGACATTTTTATTTCTTTGAAAATACACAGCAATAGTTTTTGTAAATTGACCCATCACTCTGGCTACAACTTAAAGACAAAATTTTAAATGCATTCCTGTGATAATTACGTCCTCATGCATCCATTGAACATCAGATCAGTCACAAACATGCTAAGCTTTGTTGTCAAGTGAAACTGGGTTCTGCTTTGAAAATTAGAGAGGATGCAAGGCCTGCAAAATTTTCTCAAAGTGCTGAGAGTATCAGGAAAGTCACAGAAACTAAAAGCATTTTTTTTCTTCTTTCTAATCAAATGATTACTTGTGTGAAGATGAAAGATGGAATTGCATGCAACTTTAGCCATCAACAAATGTTAATTAGATTTTAGCTTTTACTCTAGGTCTTTCCAGTGCTATAAAGACCTCCATTAATAGAAAAGTGGATACTTTTTCCAAAATACAGTTTAACCAAATACAAAATATACCATATAAATCTGCTTTTGAGACTAGGTTGCTCTCTGACCTTGCTGTTAAACAATCCAAGATTGTTCCTTTATATATCTAGTTTTTAGATGAATAAAGATAGGCAAGATGAGTGTCACCCTAACAGATTAAATCTGAGCCCAGTTTACAGAAAACCAACATAAAATTTACTCCATAAAGATTCCCAAATGAAATCTATGTCAAAACTTTATATAATGGAATGAGTTTTTCATTATGGAAAAGTTGAGTAGTATGTAATTAATATCAAGTTTTGCCCAGCACTCTCAGGAGAGAATTAAAATGAGGCACTGAATTTCAGTTTTATGAAGTATTAAAATCTACTATTAAATATTCCATTGAGAATAGACTAAAATTCAACTTCCTTGTTCCCTTTCCTTTCAGGAAGCATGACTGATCTTCCTAATTCTCACTACTACAAAGTGATTTATATTCTTTGTGATTAACATCAAATGACAAAATTGTTTCCTTTCCCAATTTTTGAGCCCAAAATAATCACCATTATTATACTGTTGAATCTCTGAAAAACAGAAGCAGTCATTTGCACAAAAGAAAGGGACGAGATGTTTAAGATTTCATTTTTTTTACAGCATCAAATGTTATTAATATTCATAGGCAGAAATGAATATGAAATAATACAATAAATATTTTAGTAATCATATCTGCATCAAAGTGTGCATGTATTTCTTGATTGACATTTGAAAAAAAATTTAAAAAACCCAAAATATTTGTTGATATTGCACACTTTAAAACTTAGTACAGTAGGCCAAGGACATGAATCAACTGCAGGTAAGATGGACATACACCTTAGAAAGCAGATAAGCCTAACACAAAGTAATTGATGTTGAGAGATCACTGTTCTCACATACCAGCGCCTTCACAACAAATGGATAAGGCAATTGTAAATGGGCAACTTGATTCATGGTCTGGGCAGATCACTCTGCCAATCTCATATATTATGTGGCTGCAAAGCTGCCAATTTTATGTTAAATTCATGCTGTGAACTTTTCTAGTTGCTACTTCCTTGACATCTCTTCATCAGCAAAAGAGAGAAACAATCAGCCAGGAGATAGAAAGACAACAAAACAGACATACATATATGAGCCACTTCCTTTTGACAGATGTTTGTTCCCTTTCAGGTATCAGTAAAGAAAAAAATTAAAGTAGCTTCTAATGGTAAGACTAAATGGAAGATCAAGTCAGTAGTAATGCTTTCTATATGTCAAGGTGTATGTTTGCCTCCTGTCAGTACCTTCCTAGTTACCCTGAAGAAGGATGATATTAGTTAGATATCTAGATAATTCAGTAGAAATGGTTAAGTTATTAAACAGTTAACATTACTGAAATAAGCCCTGGGGCTGTCTGCTAAAAAGTTACTTTTTTTTCTTCTCCTTCCAAGAACACATCTAATAGATGTGACAGGACCACAGAACAGCCCAAGTTGAAAAGGACATCAAAATGCCATCTGATCCAATCTGTGGTGGGGAAGGGAACCTAGGTGAGATTATGTAGCACCCTATCCAATTGCATCTTGAATACCTCTAGTGAAGAGGACTCTACCACATCCCTGGGGATATTATTCCATTGAATGATTGTTTTAACTATAAAAAATGCCTTTCTTTTACCATGATGAAACCCCCTCCTTGTACAACTTTTATTGATTGTTCCATGCCTTTGCCATGTGGTTCCTTGTGTAAAGAGCCTCCATTCTCTTATCAGTAGCCTTTTAAGTACTAGAATACTGCTGTGAGGTTCCCCCTAACCCTTCTCTTTCCCAGGGAAAGAAAGACCTAATTCCTTCAGTCTCTCCTCATTGGGCAGGTTCTACATCCCTTTGATCATCTTCATGGCCCTCCTTTTGACCCTCTGCAGTCTGCTTCTTTCTTGAATTGTTGGGACCAGAACTGGACACAGTACTCCATGTGTAGACTGACACATGGTGAATAGACCAGGATGATCATGTCTCTACCTCTGCTAGTAATGACACTGCTGAGGCAGCCCAAGATCCAATTTGGCATAGTTGCTGCTGTGGTTCACAGCTGACATACTTAGCTTGTTGTCCACAAAGACCCACAGATCCCTTTCAAAAAGACTGCTCTCCAGCCACACAGATCCTAGCCTGTACTGCAATGTTTGGTTATTCCAGGTGCAGGACTTTGCACTTGTCTTTGTTAAACTTCATACTGTTCTTGCTAGCCCACTCTTTCAAGCAGTCCAGGTCTCTCTGTAAGATTGTTCTCTTTTCTGGCTTGTACACCTCACCACTTAGTTTATTCATGTCATCAGCAAACTTGATGAGGATGCTTTAAATCTCATTATCCAGACCATTTCATAGAATAGTTTGGGTTGAAATGAACCATGAAGAACATCTAGTTCCAACTCCTCTGCCATGGTCAGAGACAACTCCTACTAGACGAGGTTGTACAAAGTCCTATCCAACCTGGTTTTGAACACATCCAGGGATGAAGCATCCACAACTTCCCTGGGCAACTTGCTCCAGTATCTCACCACGCTCAAAGTGGAGAACATCTTCCTAATTTCTTATCTAAATCTACCCTCTTCCAGTTTGAAACCATTACCCTTCAACCTATACATGTCCTTGTAAAAAGTCCCTCCCTAGTTTGCTTTCTTCCCCTTCAGATACTGGAAGGCTGCAATAAGGTCTCCCCAGAGCTTTCTCTCCTCCAGGCTAAACAACCTCAACTCTCTAAGCCTGTCCTCATAGGAGAGATGCTCCATCCCTCTGATCATCTTCGTGCCCCTCCTCTGGGCCCACTCCAAGAGGTCTATGTACTTCTTGTGTTGGCAGCTCCACAGCTGGACACAGTAATCCACGTAGGGTGGATCTACTACAGTAGATAAGATATGGTGACCTGATTTTAGATATTTACAGGTTTTTATTACTTGTTTGTTGGGTTTTTTTTGTTTGTTTGTTTTTTAATTCAGTTGAAACAACTTTTGAAGACAGGATTTAGTATGGGGACTTTTTTTTTCCTGAAACTAGTCAGATTCACAAGCCTGGTGGTGTAATTTTCATTTAAGAGTTAAGTAAACTTATTTTGCTTTTTAATCCATCTTTAGACTTCTTAGAAGTCTGTGGTATTCAACACTAAGCATCTGCACATCTCTCATTTCCCCCAGGTCTTCATTTGGAGCAGGAAGGCAGAGCTAAGCTCTACTGCAACTTCATGCTTTCGATGTTCAGAGGCTGCTAGAGGTTGCCTATCTTTCTCAGAAACTGAAATCATCCTTGGAGTTCTGTTTGCCATTCTAATAGCAGAATTAAAAGAGGACAGATGGTAAGAGAAAGAATTAGTGCTGGAAGCAGCTGTTATGAAATCTGCTTCAAGATTACAATTGCTTATATAGACTTAGTCAGACAAAGCCAAAAAAGGAAAACATATTTTTCACCATGGCACAGCAGCTGGTATCACTGCTATAGTCAATGTAACTATACTGCTTAGAAAAACACATATTAGAAATTGCATCATCAATGAGAACATGAAAAAAGACAGAAATACAAATTAATATAAAAGCCTCAGTCATTCTACCATAAACCTTGAAGCAATTGGATTTATGTAAATGAAACATAATGCAGCTATAGAAATAAGTTTTAGCTTTTAAAATGTTTAACCCTTGAGCATTCACATTGTTATGCTATCTTATAGTGTTGCTGGGGATAGTTGATGAGAGTACTGATTAAATCAATGTGATGGTGGTGATTGAGAAAATCAAAAAGCTGTATTGTCTTTATCAGATAAAGCCACATTTCCAAATGCCTGCCCTAGAACTCCTTTTCTATTTTATGTCACAAATCAGCACGAACGATGGAACTGTCTCAATATGCAGTATGCTTAGTGACATCTCTTACAGACAAGTACTTCAGCAGGCACGGATGTAATAGAAATCATATGTAGAGTCATAGAAGTTTTCCCACAAGTGAGATATGGCTTGTAGATCACTGGCTGGATCACTCTAATTTGCCTGCCCATTATCAAAATGTCCATTCCCTGACAAAATCAGCAATATAAAACTTCTCACAGTCAGTTACATCACAGGCATCACTGGAAACAGAGATGACAAGGATGAGATTTGGTTGTCTAAATACAACAGCATCATTTGTGATGTCCCAGCATATTATGCCTTAGTTCCCACTGCTACTCCAGATGAATGCAGGTCTTTCATCAGTTCTGTGTCATACCTACCAGCACCATACAGATGGCTTAGACAGCCAAGAACAACTAAAATGTCAACAAATTACCATTTTTCAGGGAATTGAGGGCTAAATGACTCTTCCTTAACTATCTTGAGCCTCAGGAGCTACCAGGTCACTAAGGCTAGCTCTAGTAAATTAAATTTGGCCAGTAAGAGTCCTAGGTAAAAATGCTAAATGGCATGGAATGATCTGCATCCATACTGGTATCTAAGTACCCTGGCACTTGAAACCAGGATTATGATGATTAAACTACTTGTTGACTTTGCCCGAGTAGTCTTAGGGAAGGTGCTGAGACATGCCAAAAGCATGCAAGGAGCATTCAGGGTGTTTAATAGTGTAGATGATCATATTTCAAAGCCCAGGAGTGATGCTTATTATGTACTTGTTTGTGAGCTACTGATCTGCTCTATTTCTAAAGCAGGCAGGTGGGGAGAGTTAATATATCTAATGACACTTCCACAGGTTCCCATGGAAAGTTTAGCATTTTACTCCCTAGTGACTAGAAAAAGACTTCCAAATCCATTACTCCTATTGAGAAGGGTGATCATTAGAGATACTGAGCATCAAAATATCCAACTGAAATAAACCCAAGCAAGTGCCAAGGTAAGCAGAAGGTGGGAATGTTCACTTCATTGTGGTTATCTGAACAAGATTCTTCTCAAGCAAAAAGGGGCAATCAGCAAGAACTCTCAGAAACACAAACCTAGTAGTCAGGGGATAACAGAAAACGCCAAAGACCAGAAATCTCTGATCATTTAACTGATAGGCTGTTAAGAAACTACAGGTATGGCTTTGGAGAGAACTGACCTGGACTTTGTAAATCACAAGAGGCAGGAAACAAGAGGAACGTGTGAATTTGAGATATTTGAGGGGGTTCTGTGGGATTATGAAAAAAAATTACAAAAGAAAGCACAGGGGAAGTGGATCAGGGAGCACCAAGGGTGGGGACAGGGGGTTATGTATTCACTAGCAAGCATCAGTCTGGACCATCTGGCAAACAGGAGGCCATAGGAGTGTCCTGACAAGGGTATCAGTCAGGCAGAGGGTCTGTGTGCCGGTGGGATTTGGGAGATCCTGAAAATGTGGAGTGCACGCGTGACAAGCGTGCAAGTGCTGAGTGTTTGCAGTGAGCACCAAGCTGGACTGACTGGCAAGTGAGACCAATAGGGCAGGAGTATCAGGTGGATAGAGGGGCTGAGCCATTGCTCAGGGATCCACAAACATGTGTGTGCTTGTGAATCAAGTGAGTGTCATGTGCATGCTGTCACTAGTGAGCTACAGCACTAGTGAGTCCTACAAGTAGGTGCTGTTTAAGGAAGCACCTTGTCTGTGGCAGTCAGTGCAGCCAGCCTTGTCAGTGTCCTGTCTGTGTGCCAGTACCTCCAGGATATGCACTTATCTTCCCTACTGTTGAACTGGCAAACAGTTCAGACTGGAACTGATCCCCTGGGTCTCTGAGCCCCTGGGTCTCTGAGATCCCGGGCTGGGCTCCAGCGGACAAACAGAAGGAAACCCCGGGCTTAGAGCTGCTGGGGGCAGCAGCTGCTTATAACACCCCTTAACATGCACCGTCCCAGAAATCACTTTCATAAAAGAGCTTGAAGTATCTAACTTAAAATGTTTGCTCCCATGCTGTAACATGGGCAAGAACAGGCTGCACAGTCTGTTACTGAGCTGCAAAACCTTTTGGAAACAAACAGCAGAGGGAGTGAGGTGGTTAATTCAGTAAACCACTTTCTCAGTAATACTCATTAGAAAATGAGAGTTCTTGGCATTTTAAAAGCTTCAGATATTTTTCTTCATTTGGATGACTATTGAAATAGAGGTTGAAGCCAGAGCTTGAAAGGTCATCCAAAATGCAATCGCTTCCATAACCTGAGCTAGCTTCAAATTTCTTTGTTCTTGAGGAGCCACAGATTCAAACCTAATTCAAATAAAATATGTATTTGTTCTCATGAAACTATTGTGGTTAAATCAAGAAATACTCCTCTAACCCTTTGTCATACTATTCCAACGTATTTACAGAAAACAAATATATCTTCCCTCAGCATGCATTGTGCTAGTCTAAAAAAATTAATTTCTTCTACTCACCTCTTATAGGTTGTCTAATCTAGTGGGACATTGGTCGGTCTTGAATGCAGAGGTTCAATTTATCTTTCTTGAACATAACTGGTCAGATGATATCTTACAAGCATAGTGGCTTTTCCCTTTTTTACAGTAAATATACCTCCTGACACAATTTAATTTTTTAATTGGCCATGTTCATGGTTGAATGACAGCACTCTCAGTTACTAATCTACACGTTTGGTCTATTCTTTATACTCTTATTTTCCCTTGAGTGGTTTCCTGCATAAATGTTGTTGTTAATACTGAAGTGCATCACCTCACACTCTGTAGTACAGCTTTTCATCTCAAATACTTCAAATGGGTTTTAAAGTTAACATATAAAATGATATGCACCACAGAGTCTGAGTCCTTTGTGGCTGAGAAGGACATTGAATGGGATTTTCAGCTCCCTAGGAAAACCTCTCATCATTACTGAGGGAATAAATTCACAATGCCCCACTATTTCCTGAGGCCCCGCCTCTGGGGCTGTGGATTGGGTAGGTGAAGATATATGCTTGCAGACTTGAGTCAGGTACATAGTTTCCAGAGAGGGGAAGGATAGCAGAAATATTCAGATTGTCTTTTCCCTTCTTCACAAGCACATCTAACTGTTAAGAGCTAGGATTCAAGATCTTTCTGGAAACCAGATAATGTGAGCTAAGCTTTGTTGAGTATCAATTGCAGATAATCTTTATTGAACCTAATGTCCCCAAGACCAATTAAATCAAGAAATATGATGTCTTGATACCTTCAGTAGCCATTAAACATCACAGGAGGGAGAAGATGATAGGTTCGGGAACACAGTAGCACAAAAGCATTGCACAGTCCTGAGAAGGACTAAAGGCTCACAAAATGGGGAAAAACAACTCTTATTTTATTTACCTAGTTCAATGAATTAAAACCTTAGAATACACTATTTTTGCACTCAGCCTTAGGCTGAGGTTAGAAGGATGTCAGAATTAGAACCACAGAGCACCATGTATTAACTGCAGATGAAACGAAGAGAAAAGGTTTTCTTCAGAAATAATTGCACTCTGGCTCTAAAAACAGGTTAGATTGGCTAAAATACCTACCACAAAGCAAGAATGTCTCTAGGGGATCCCATTTTTCCTAAGAACACTGACACTACAGCACTGACACTTCCATCAAAATGAAAGAAAACTCTCCCTAAACATGATGGATTGTTGTTGTCAGGCAATTTTTCAGAAGGTCTTTATCCTCGATATTCATATGACATGAATATAAAACTTTGAAATATAATTTTAGTCTTTATTAACCTATGGTAAATGTTTCCCAGGGGATATTTTACTACTCTAGCATAATTTATTAGAGAAAGATAAACTAAAATAAATTCAAGTTTAATCTGCTCTTCTATTTACTACACTTGCTTTGGTTGGGATAATTTAATTACCTTTAATTGCAGTTTAAGTGGCCATAATGATATAATTTTCAATATTCAATACATGATTTAGACTATTTGCAATAGAATTTTGAACATTAACACTAGCTGATTAATCTATTTGAAAATCACCAACTGCTGAGCATATTACAGCATATGACAATTCGTAAGATCTATCATCCTCTTCACAAAGAATGTAACAGACATACAATTTTCATTTTTTGATTCAATGCTATTTTTCTTTTATAGGAAAAAAGAAAAAAAAAAGAAAAAAAAAGAAAAATATATATATTGTGTTGTTAAAATATGCAGAAGGTAAGCAACAAATTATAAATAAGAATTACAAAAACAAATTACAAATAAGAACAATGGATAAGGGACTCAGTCTTGGGGGAAAATGAAAATTCAAGCAAAAATCCTCACCGTAGTTCATCTCATGTGGCATTTTTCAGCTGTAAGCCAGCCTGTCCAAAATAAACTTCTTTTACATTTACTTTGACTTCAATGCAGCATTCACAAGGACCTTGCAGATCTTCTGATCTCTGAGTCATTGGAGTTTCTCCAGCTCCAGTTTTGGAGACTGAGACTCCTGATTCCATGGAGACCAAGCAGTGCTACTGAAGTGGTAAATACCTCAAAATGTCCCCACTCTTGGGCAGAACTTCCAAAGTTGTGAGAGCACTATTCATCTCACAGCCACTACAATTTAACAGCCTTCCCTATTAGCACATACTTTAAGTGGTAATTCTTAAGAAGTAGTTCACAAATCAGTGACCTGAGGTTCTGGGGCCCAGAACTGTCCCATTCATTCCTGCTACAGGGGCAGAAACCTTCAGCAGGATGAGAAAGAAAGCAGCTTTGTGCCATAGCAGCTACATCAGCAAAGCTAAGTCTGCTTCCAGCTCTAGGCAGAGCCCTTGGTCATGCACAGCACACTGATTTGGAACTGCATGGTCTACCTGGCAACCAGAAACATCTACAGTAGGTGATCTGAAGGATCAGCAGTAATGGTAGTTAGGATCATAAGATCCCTGGTAAAAGAAGTGGCCTTGAATCCATAGAAAAAGCAACCCTTGCCCTCTCCCCCCCACCCCCAAACAAAACTAAACAACAGCAGGAAATCAGAGAAAAAGCTACAGAGAGATGAAAATCTACAAGTAATTAGGAGAAAACTACATTATTTTCACTTTAATCCTGACACAAACCCTTTCTATCCCTATTTTTTTACCAGTGCTTATTATACAATTTTTTAGAACATTTTGATACTAAAAAAAATGCTTTTAAAAATAAGTTTTAAAGATACTATATATTTTTTTTTAACTTAGTACGTTTCTCCCAACTTCCTAAGCAGATTTCCCTTGAATGATAAAAATTCTTAACCCAGCTTCTTCCCAAGTCATGTCATAGTTTCTCATATCACTTTGGCAGGGCCACAGCACATATTCTTCAGGATTGCAGCAGCTACAAACCTCAGGAACAAATTTTCTTACTTGATGGCCAACCTGTTCTGTCTTTGTAGACTACTGCTCAGGGTTACACTCTTTATGGAAAGACCTACCCAATACTACTCTAGGAAAATTTCATTATTCTCATAGACTTGGGATTGTAAAAATACTATTATATCATAAAGTAGGAGTGGTTTGGGTCATACAGTCTCCTGTATTTTAGAGTGGTGGAAAAGAGCTTAATAAATATTTATAAACAAACATTGTGTGATTTAAAATAGGGCACTGGAAAGAATACTCTGACATTCTCATTTATTGCAAAGTCTTAAGAGCACAAATAAAAGGTACACTTTTTTTTTCAGAATATTTTAATCAATGGAAGTTTGCTTGGTTCTGATGCAAGGAAGAATGGTTGTAGTTTACAGTTGTTGGTTTCAAGCATCCCTTAACCCAGGTTAATTCCAATCCAGTCATCCTAAACCCATGGGATATCATTAACCCATCTCTGGGTTTTTTTTCCAGGGATTAGTTAAACAAAACTAACCTCTCTTATTCCAATCAGGAAGTATTTGAATTCACAGCTGCAATGAAACTTTTTATTGAAGTTAACTTTTTGTAATATCCCCTAAATGTTTATTTTTAGCTTATCTTGAACAGAAACAATCCTGAGTAGCATGTATATTTAATCTCTCTTGGTGCTGCACCAAGTATGTTAATTAGGACCCTATCTTTCAGAATAATATTACATATTTTATGCAGCACTATTCCTCCTCTGCACAGCCTCAAATAAATGTGGGGTGCCAAAATGCCACTTCAGCAAAACTTCACAAAATAAAAAATGCATAGAAATATTGCAACAGAAAGCCAGTACACTGGAGTCCCAAGAATTAAAATATAAAAGGTACCACTTCATTCTCATACTCCTAGAGCACCAAAGCAGTGACTATGGTTTTTAGAATAAACCTAAAATCATTCTAACTACAATTCATTCTCCAAATTAGAATAACTGGATCATTGTTATTGAATCAAAGAAAAGTTTTTCAGCATATATAGGCTTCAAAATAAAGTATATTAGACTTTCAGTCTTCTTTGCTTTGCTAAATAAAGCAGCAACTAACATTATCCATAATGTCCATAAAGTGTCCCTGTTTCAACGTAAAAATGCACTTGAAACCAAAATATTTGCCCACTAATTTCCTTATCACTACTTTCAAATTAAAATGCAGTGTGAGTAAAATATATCCAGGATTTGAGGACACTGAAATTAAGGGTGAAGCCTTAAAGGTGCATCAGTGGATGCAGAGTCAAAATAAAAGACACAAGCCATCATTTTCAAAATAATCTTAAAATTGACTGCTTTGCAGCTCCATACCAGAAGCTTAAGTAGATTCTGATGAATTTGAGTGCTGTTTAAAATCAAACACAAGCATTCCCAGGTAAAGGAAGAGGTTTTCCTGAAACATTTTGTAACAGAGAGAAACCACTAGAGGGCAAAATGTCCATAGCTAAAAGCATAAGTGAGCCAGGTACCTTTATACGAAGGAGAAACATAAAAGAAAGATAGAATCCCCCCCAAAATAGCCTTGTTTTTTACTTTACCCCTTCCTCCACCCCCCTATTCCCCCCCACGCACCTGAAAATTAAACAGAAGCTTGTAATCAAAATATCAATTAATAATACAATCATTGTCCCTTACCCTCTATCTCTGAGATGAGACCATTATGTGATGCTACTCATGAGGCCAAATGTATGTTTTGCTGCCTCCTTGTTTGTACAATTAGCTACTTTCTGCTAACATTTAGATGTTCTCAGAACTAAAATTCTTGGGTTTGGATATCTTGTAAATAACAGAACCATGAACTTGCTTAGGCCTGCAAATTTACCAAAAGTAGGGAGAAAAAAAAGATTACTAGAAAGCTACGGGAGTAACAGCCTTCATTTAGCACTAACTTTCATGGGGCTAGCTGTACTAGTAAATATGAACTGAACTTTTTTGAAGATCCAGCTGTATAGCCAAGTTGCATTTATGACCTTTACTGCTTTAGTAATAGAGCCCTTCCCAGTTGTCTGCATGCTTATGCTCAAAAATCCTTCAAAGAGAAAGCATTCTCAATAATTTCCAAGTGACACATTAAAATATGAGACTAAAATAATACAGACACAGAGCTATTAAAGATATTGCAAGATTCAATTTTTAGGTGTCTTTCTCTACAGCTGAATTACAGCCACAAATTGGGAAGCCAGGCATCCCACAGAATACATGGGAAAATTCTGATACTGACAGGTAGAACCGTGCACCAGCACCTGCTGGGGGCTGCCTGCCTCCAAAGCAGCTTTGCAGAAAATGACCTGCAGGTCCTGGTGGAGTTAACAATGTGCCCTTGCAGAGGAGGTAAATGGTGTACTGAACTGCAGTATGCAAAGTATTGCCAGTAGGTCTTGGGAGATGAGTATTCCGTTCTACTCAGCACTGGTGAGGTCACACCTGCAGTACTGTGCATCCAGTTTTTGCCTACCTAGTACAAAAGAGATAGATACAATGTGACTGGATTGAGTCCACTGAAGGTCCAGTAAGACTGGAGCATCTCTTTTATGAGGAAAGGCTGAGAGACCTGTTCAGCCTGGAGAAGGGGAAGTTTAGAGGGATCTCATCAATGTATATAAACATCTGGAGGGAGAGCACAAAGAAGATACAACAGGCTCTTTTCAGTGGTGCCCAGTGAAAGGACCAGACAATGGGCACAAACTGAAACATGGGAGGTTCCCCCTGAACATTAGGAAACACTTTCTTACTGGAATGATAACAGCACTAGCACAGGTTCTCCAGAGAGGTGTGGAATGTCCATCCTTCGTGATACTCAAAAGCCATCTGGACATGGTCCTGGGTAACCAGCTCTAGGTGTCCCTGCTTGAGCAGAGAGGTTGGACAAGATGACCTCCTTTCCAATCTCAACTAATCTGTGATTCTAGAAGCAATATTAAGAGGCACAGATGCTTACAATGACTGTGCTAAGTGACCAGCTATATATGCCCTTGGGTTGTGGAGCTGCATAACCTTGTTTTTAAGAGATCTAGAAGGTGTTGCTACAAAGTACAAATGATGAGGTAGAGACTAAGTATAATGAATAGCTTCATAACTACATCGCTTTCTTTAGTTTTTAACAGAGCATGATATTGACCTTGCAGATAATGGTAAGGTAAATAAAAATACTGGAACAAGTGAAAGTAGATCTCAAGGAACTAAAACATTTCCAAATTTTAAGTACCAGGTGAACTCCATCCCAGGATTGTGAAAGAACTGAAAAATGAAGCTGCAGGCCAGATAGTATGTATTTTAAAATAGCTTCTGTAAGGGGAAAGAAGAAATCTGAAGAACAGCAAAATATGTTACTTGTATTCAAGAGAAAAGAGTAGCCCAATAAAACAGACCTGTTCAATAGACCCAAATAACATTCAAGGCTTTTGGACACACTTTTTCATCTATGTATAAACTCAATTTTATTTGTTACAAAAAGTAAATATGCAACATGAGCTTTTAAAAAATGAAATTATTTCCCACTAGGATAATGAAGTAAGAGCTCAACCATTCGGGCTCTAACACTCTGATATATGGGAATCTAGTAGTTCAGCTAAAGAAGATAAATAGAAGTCTAATCTGAGCAAGGTATTGGCCTAACAGGAGACAAGATCAGACATGATTAAACAGGGAACTCCTGGCCTAGGGCGATTGATTTGTGAAGAAAAATTTTGCTTTGGGTCAGATCTCTACAAATTTCCATTGCTAGAAAAGGAGCTCTCATCACAAAGATAGAAGATACCATTAACAAAACACAGGGGTGAATGACCTGAAGAACCATGTTAGTGGGTATTCAGCAATACTAAATGCATGGCTGTGTATTACTAACTGAAACTATTTAAATTAAAACTTATTTTAATTTCAAATTTATTCCTATAACATGAAAGCAGAAGGATCTGATTGCATTTGCAGATCATAGGCTAATGAATGTTATATTAATATGATACCACTATCTAAAATGCAAAAGCAATTCTGGCACATTATCATTAACAATATAGTGACTGTCAAACTGAAGACATTAAATAAAAAGGAATATAATTAGGAAAGAGCTACTAAGATTTTAAGGACAATGAAAAGCCTTATAAGACAGTGGACTAAGGGAGCTCTGCATTTTTTAAACTACCAAAATGAAGGCTGAGGTACAATTTAATTCTTGTTTCTAAAATACTTCAGGAAGATAAACACTAAAGAGGATGAAGAGTGACTTCAACTAAGGAAGAATGTTGGCACAAATACATCTATGAGTAAACTGTTACAGGGAAGTCAGCAGAAGCCCTCCAGAAGATTTCGGGTGGTCAGGAAGGGCATGGGAAGTGCAAAAAACCCATACTATTGAGATGGGCTTTGATATTCTTACCAAAATAGAGTCCAGTTCTCTGCTATTGCAGGCACCATCCACAGAGATCCACAAAGTCCCTTCCAGTCCTGGTCTTCCATTGTGGGCATGGTCTGAGATCTCATAAACAGAAGAATAAAGAAATTGTACTCATAGATGTCGCCTGCCACCTAGGCATATATATACAAGCTTTGAACAGTTTGACAGACTGGGGGAGCTCTGGAACAGTTAGGCAATACCGGTACCAGTACACTATGGAAATTGAGACATTTTATTAAGTTAGCAATGGAGAGATCTGAGGATCTCAACTGATGCATAAATTTCAGTCACTGGCCCGTCAGGGGTTCTAGCCCACAGTGAACTATGCATATGCACAATAAACTACATGGCACTATACAGCTCCATCATGATAAATCATTTAAATTGCTTTTCTGTTCCACTAGCCAAGCTAACTAGGGCTCCCTAGATTGAAGTCTGCACTGTACACATACCAAAAATATCTTGCTTGTAATGAGAAAGAAATCTGCAGCAGTATTCAGCTATAGGAATTTTTTAATATTATTATAAAGTAGTACACATGAGAAGTCACATCTCTTCTTTCTCAAAATGAACTTTCCAGAAAAGTAGCTCCTTGATAAGGCATAAACAAACCAACCAACACACCACCACAAAAGAAAAAACAACCCCAAACAAACAAACAAACAAAAAACAAACCAAAAAAACAAAAACCAACCAACAAAAACAAACAAAAACAAACCAACCAACCACCCAAAAAACCCAAAAACAAAGCAAAAAAAAACAACGATGAAACACCCCCCCCCCCCCCCCCCCCACACCCACAAACAACAAAATCACCAAAAAACCAACCCACACAAAAACAACCACCACCACAGACACCAGCGCGCGCG
>WTSP01000358.1:0-26904 GCA_025331215.1 Actenoides lindsayi | reverse complement strand
AACAACAACGAAACACCCCCCCCCCCCCCCCCCACCCACACACAAAAAGCCAAACTAAAAAACCCCCAAACAAACAAAAAACCCAACCCACTGGGGACATTGTGGGCTTAGAAAACTTTGAGCTAGTAGTGGGAAAAAAAGAAAGAAAAGTCAGTCAGACACATCTACTGAACCAAGTGAATTACTGCCCCTATCCTATTCTTACACTATGCTCATCACTTTAGAACTGAGGATTAGGGGACAGAAGAACTACATCTTTGAGTAAGGGCATAAAAATATATGACTATAAATGGAAACACCTCTTCAAAGACAATCAAAATATTCCATGATAAAAATAGAACTAAGTAACTTCTACCTAGGTTTTTGAAATAGGAAACGAATGAGAATCAAGAAAAATCAAAAAGAAGCATAAACTATGCAAGTGACAAATGTAGACAATCCTTAGCAAGTGGAACAAAAAAAAACCCTAAAATATTATAGAAATTATTTTAAATGAAATTCCTATATTGATATTACCACATCAGTAGAACTATAAAAGAAACCAAAGGAGGTGAATTGGGGAAAAAAACAACAACCACACAAGTCAAAATCAAGGGGTAATAGTCCTTCATTACCAGGACATAGAAGGGCATATTAAAAGATAATAGGAGTGAAGTGACGATAGGAGTGGTGAAGTGATGGAGCAGCTGCAATAAGGAAAAGATTTCATTTGATGAATGAAATTAATCCATATTGAATTTAGTTAATCTATTCAATGAACTCAATATAGATTAACAAAAGCATCAACAAAATCTCTTGCATTTATTATATTTTTTATGAAAGCTGAAGTTACATGTAACTTCATGCATCAGCCTGATAGATAAAATGTCATACAGAAGCATTTAAATCGATCTAGTTAGTTATAAGTTACAAACAAAGTCTCTTCCATTTAATCTACATTTTGGAGCTGCATTTGTTTTATTTTATCAGTAGGGCAAAGAAAGACATTTCACAATGAATATTAAATAAATAGCATTTAATGAGTTGTCACTTTACATTGGACCTGAAAATGAGTATTGCCACAGTGAAAAAATGAAAGTGCTTTCTAAGACCTGTGCCTGGTGAGAGAGGGAAGAAGGAAACTTTATCCTGAACAAAAGTTAGCAACGGCTTTAATCTGAAATACCAAATTTATGGTTTGGGGAATAACTGCATCCAACAGTGAGACTGGACTCTCCTTCTTCTGTGCCAGAAAAGACTCACTTTCACTTTCAGACAATAGAAACAAAAATTAAGACTGATGACTGTTTACCATTGCTTTCTTCTCCTCAGGCTAACTTTGGTGTCTGTGTAAAGGTTTTATTTTCTGGAAAGAAACAGGTGAATGCTATTCTGCACTCCCACATAAATCCTTCTTTTGAGGAGGTGGAGATGTTGAATTATGTAGAACTGCCATCCTTATAAAGCAAAACAAAATTATGATGGATAGTCATCTGTGATTACAAGTATTTGTGTCACAGGGCTTAGCAGATAATATCTCATTAGGAGAGCTGCTATAACAAATGCAATTTGTTATAATGGAAATTAAAATGTTTCAGCAAGTAGGCTAAGATAAAATTTATAGGTATTTTTTTTTTTAAATACAATGTTATTTTTACATACTCAATATTTTACAAAAATAAGAATTTTTATTAATTCCATATAATTTATCCAGGTACTCATGCTAAAGATTTTAGGAATATAATCTTCAGAAAATTGTTCATGTGGGTTTTGTGGTTGCTTTTTCTTTTCTAACAATGCCTTCACTAAGTCACTGCTCCTTAATTTTTAGGGAGATAAGTCACACAGTATAGCTGTCTCCAGACCCACTGAAAACAAATTTGTGATTATCTTTTACATGGGTTTTAATTCCTTCCAAGATCCTTGATATAGAAAAGTCAAACCACGAATGATCTTCACAATATCTGGATGGCAGAGTTGAAGTCATTCCTTTAAAATCAATAATCCTAGAGAAGTCAGATACTTTTGTAATGCCCTGGTAACAATATTGAATTTCATCACTGTCATAGTTTAACAAAGTACTACATCCGTGAGGAAAAAAAAATAATTTAGAAATTCTTTGAATATCTACCCCTCTCCATTTCTTAATTTCTGCTATTCCTTAATAGTTTCAACAGCTTTAGCTGCTTCCTTTTGCCCATGCCTTGTCTATTTTCCCCACTCCCCCACCTCTATTACTAATAAATTATGCCTTTATAGAATTGTTTTCCACCCTTCTCATTGATCTTATTTGTTTTATCTGAAGTTTCCACAGTTTCATTGTTTGCCAAGCTTCCATTAGCCAATGGAGTCATCTAGTCTGATATAATAAGCCAGCCCAGGGAGGCTACCTTTGCATTATTGAATAAAAAAAACTCTGCAAGAAGTAAGTGGAAAAAAAAAAGAATCATTTATTGCAGTAATATCTTTTGAAAGTTATAGAAAAAAATTGCACTTTTTTTTTGTTTGGTTTTTATTAAAATTAAGGGCTGTTAAATCATCTAGGAGTATTTTTTATTACAATTGGACAACTATATAAGGTTAATATACATATTACTTTAAGTCAAAAGTGTTTTAAAAAGCCTGAAGCGATAGATTTAACAGCAAACATTATTATTGTTTCGAAACTAATTGGATAGTTTGTCCTTTCCTATTTTTTCTGCACAACTTTTCTCCTTTCCCATCTCTTTCAATCACACAAAAGCTACTGGAGATGGGTGGGTCCAAAAAAGCTGTCCTTGTGTCATGCCGCTGTGCACATAAAATCAGTGCTTTGCTACAAGAAGCAGCAGAAGAGTCAAAGTTAGCTGGGAGGCAGGCTTTAGACCCTGAGCAGCTTTAAAACTTAATTTCATAGAGTTTTAGTTGGAATTTCTATGGCAGGCCTGGGAGTAACTGAGACTCCTTGCTCTTCAATCTGAATGTTAAAACGGTGCAGCAAGAATGCGTATCATCTAAGCAGCTGAAATGGACCATAGGAGCATAAAATAAAAGCTAGAAAGAAGGGTCTAATTCTGTCAAGATAATCCCTGTGGTTGGAGGAATTACTCATGAGGGACAGTGGTAATCCATTCAGTAAATTCAAGTTTCACTGAATGATCAACTAGAGCATATGTCTCTTTCTTAACTTAATGATCTAGCTCTGTGTAAGAAACCTTGCTTAAGTTTAAAGAAAAAATATTTTTGAAACCTCTTTTTCTTTTTAGGCTTCTCTCCACCTCACTCATTGAATTCTAGCTGAAGGTGTATTTAAATATTTTGGACTGGGGGTGGTTTACCTAATGCACTGTTTCAGATGCTTCTGGATTCCACTGTGATCCATCATCACCTGTAAAGTGGAAACGAGAGCCTAATAGACTTCCCCTTCCCAGAAACCTTCATGAATTCATGCTGTGGTGCATTAGTAGAGAAGTATGGAGAAAAAGATACTGCAGGGACAGTATATAGGAAATACTTTTACTTCCTTGCATAGACAGATAAGCACTACCAATTTCAGTCTCACAAATCTAGCTGTATCCATTTCTATCAGAACTGAACTGTAACCCTTCAGACTCACTAGAGACAGATGGGAAAAAGAAAAAAAAAATAAATCTCCTTCTTCAACCATGTTTTGAGCTCATTTTGTTTAAATAATTTCCAGTAACGTAGATTTGTGCCCTTAGCAGGAGTCAAACCAAACAACCTTTAGAGGTTCTTTCCAACTCAAATTACTTCATGATTCTGTAATAGCCTTCCTTCTCTTCTTCTTTTTTTGTGGCTTTTTTTTTCCTTTTTGTGAAAATAGAGAAAAACTACTAAACTTGTTAATCTCAACTTCATGCCATGAGACAAAGTGTCTAATCGTAGCTTAGAGTTCCTTGAAGACACACAAGCCTGAAATCTCTTTAGTGTTGTGACACACTTGCAAGCCCTTTCAAAACAACAAAAATGCGTGGCAAGAGCCGAAAAATAGGTTGCTGAAGTTTGTTTCAAAAGTAAACTTCAATTATAGATGTGCTCTTAGTCTGAGGACATTCAATTTGACAATAAACAAGCAGGAATTTTTTTGATATTTAAATGCCAAACGTCATATTTCCAACAGCTTGAGGCACTTACACGCATTGTTTTCATTCTCCCTGCTTCCAGATGGCAGTCCCACATGGATTTCTAGTGCAAAATTAACTATGACTGGCACAAAGCATATGCCTGTAGGCAAAGAGTTTGGAAGAGGCATACATATTTTGCCTTGACTGAAGCTTGTAATGACTGGTAACTTCAGTTACCTTCCAAGCTGGCCTTTCACAGAATGTGTTTGTTTATATTGGAAATCAGATCCTCAAGTTTTAAATGAAGTATTGTAACATTTTCTAATGATCCTCCTGCCTCTTTGTCTAGCTGCATCAGATGCTGAATATTTTGTCAGCATTATTCTTTGCAACCAAGTTCATACTTCTGAGAATTATATATATTTTACACTATATTTTATTGTTTGTGTCATTATAAACTAAATCAACTGTTCCATTTTACATATAGAGCAGAAAGCTTATGGTCTTATTAAAACTCCAGTAACAGCCTGTTCAACTTATTGTTGTGCATAATAAAAGGCATATCTTAAAGAGAAAAGAGTTTTAATTTGGGGGGATTTTTCTGCCTTAATTTCAGCCCAATACTCTGCATTGTCATGCCTACCAAAGTAGTAATGATGAAGACTGAAGGATCTGAGGACAAGTAACAACTGAATCAACTTTGAATGCTACCATAATTCCTCACTTGCAGAATTCCCATGTGGTATTAGGCATATTCAAGGATATTACAGTCCCTGCATGTAGACACATACAGCTATATCCTCTCTCCAAGAAATCAAACCTCCTGTAAAATAACCTCATGAAAATTCACTTTACACCCTATTTCCTCTTCCTTCTTGAATCAATGCCCTCAGGAATACACCTGCTCTATTGCAAGAGTATGTTCCCCACAACTGGAATTGGCACAAGTCCCCTCTCTGCTCTAGGCTTGTGGGACAACAAATTTCTGTGTCACAAAAGAAGAAACTTAATTATTGATTCTAATTCTCTGTGCTGGCTGTGTTTGTCACTGCTTCTGTCCTGCAATAGCCAGAAAGACACATTAAGCATTGATACTCCTTATTGTCTCAAATAGTCCATGAAACTAAAATACTCATACACACAAAGAAGAAAAATTAAAAGATGATGAAATCTGTCATAGATTTTTGGCATCAAGTAAATGTGAAAGGTGCTCTCTCTGTTTGAAAAATTAATATAGCTGTGACACTGCAGGACAGATGCTCCCTCTACAAGCGTCCTTTGAAGCAGTGCAGTCTATGAATAAGCTCACTAATGTGTGGTGTGCTCCCTGCCCTGACTCTGCCTACCCAGACTTGGTCTGTCCATGCTGCCATAGGGTGAAAACCACAAATTTGTCCCCTGTGGTCAAACTATTGTGGTAACAGTCTGACCTTGCAACATATAATGCTAAGAACTATAGAAGAAGGACTCAGCTGACTAAACACTTGTGAGACACATGATGCCAATGAAAGAAAAAATACTGTTATTCCTATGTCCAAGACTTTCTCCCAAACTTGCATGTAAACTTGCCTGTCTGCATCTGAGTATGGCTCTGTAGTGAAGTATCAACACTAAAAAAATCACTTGGGCTTAAGGGTGTTTTTAGGCTATCTATCTGGATTTTAAAAAGAAAAAGTAACTAATGACAATGAGGTATGCACTTGATACAAAATTGTGTTACCTCTGCATTTGGTATGAATAGACTACTTGTAAAATAGCATATCATGTTGGTGATCCTCTTTTAAGAAATGCATTAGTCAGCTGAAAAGGACTAAGGTATCCATAGCAAGGCGTAACTGACTGAGAAGGGTGCTCTATAAAGAATTTCAAAGCTCTCTATTCACTATATGAATGATCATGCCTACAAATATTTGAATTTGTGTCTACTTAAGATGTTACTCTTTAATTATCATCTTACTAAAGTTCTATTTCCTGCAGTCTGGGTATCTTTTAATATGTAGTCCTCAGCATATTAATAGCTTTCAACAAACATACAATCATTACTAGGTTTTTCATAGCATGTATGATTTTACTACCTCTAGAAGTATTAAAAGCTAGTACGCATAAAATTATTCCTAAATATATAGAATGACTGTATATATCAAATAAAAAGCGTCCAAAATACAATTTCTCCCTATTTACTATCAGTCCTGTAAACAAGATAAAAGAAACCTTTAAAATAGCATTGCTTCACTTACTGTATTAAACTAAGAATGCATTCTTACACAGGATACTCTGACAGCTTCAATATTAACTGATATCCCCATGTTCAGACCACCAATCAACGTAGACACGTTTGAAATGGTTTTCTTTGAGAGGTCTATACTGAAAACAATAACCCAATAAATCAGACATCTTCCAAATTAATGCCCTTACTTACAATTAAAATTGTCCTTTCTCATATTCTCCACCCTTTTTAAGGTTAAAACCAAACAAATCACAGATATTCTTTGTGTTCTTTGGAGTGAATTCTCCAGTTCCTAAGGGCATACCAAAATTTTCTCCTATTCTATAGAGAATGCAGAGCTTTTTCTGAAGTGTAAACACCTTTGCCATTCCTGCTTGCTTTCACTCAATCCCAAAACAAAGACTATTTCATTACAAATTATGAACCTGACAGCCAAGCCAAGAAATTACAGAAGTCTGGCACATTTACATAAACAGAGAAATATGTTTCTACATGTTCTGGTGACTTGTAAGGGTTCAATATCTCACAGCATCAAGGACAAAACTATTGACATCCAATTGCCTCATAGTTCCCCCTCTGTCCTCCTCTTGCTTATGCTTCCAGCCCAAAGTCATCTAAGCTGCATGAATTGTTTTCACAGCTTCTGAACAGCCACATCTAAGATACCCAGAATTTTCAGAGTGACAGATCATTCAACCCACACCATTTGTTCTACCCTACCTCCCCAGTGGACAAGTCATAACATAAAAACCATCAACATTTATACTGAAACTGCTGACAGTCCCTTATCTACAATATTTGGCATAATTGTTCTGTAATACAGTATAAGAGATTACTGTTTCAGGTTTAGCACTGTTGAAGAGTCCATACATTTCTGAATTAAGCCTGGAATTTCTTGGCCTACACTTTAAATTGAGTTAGTTCTGAATATGTGCCTTAGAGGAGAAACAGGTAAGCTACAATGGTGCATGGACATAAAATGCTATGCAAGACAATTAGTGTCATGATAGTTTTAGATCATCAGAGATACAGGGTACCTCTGTAGTTGTTTTTAATTGTAGTACTTTCAATTAAAGATGATATAGATACATTAAGGTAGAGATAGATAAACCAAAGATACTTAAACATTATAATAATTTTACTTGATATGTAAATCAATTCTTTCTACTTTTGGCACAATAGAAGGCACCTACAAAAGTAAGAGGTTTGTTGTGGTGGGTTGTTTTTTTTCACTCCTTGCTTACCATGAGAGTTGTGATAAACATGGACCATACTAACCACCAAAGACTTGCTGACAGCTCTGAGATCTCACTCTAAGCACCGTAACAAAGGGGCAGCCAGAAAACCAGGTTGGTTAAAAGCATCTATCACCAAGGCATCAATCAGACAAGTTAGTATCAGCTTAACCTAAAAGAAGTAGAAGTCTTTTGTCTTGTGGCCCCAAGGCCAGGCAAGGTAGGACTGTGGGGAGCTGGAGACCAGCCCTGCTGCAGCTTGGCTAGGGCAGAGATTGACTGCCCCGGGGGGCAGAAATGGGGTCCTGGGCCATGGGCAGGGTGAGATGAAGCACCAGGGAAGTTGGGGAGGGACAGAAAGGTCCTTAGTGCCCTCGAGGCCCGAAAGGACACATCAGAAGTGTGGTTCAGAGCAAGTCCCAACATAGTAAATATTTCAAACCCGGTGTCCCACAGGGAGATTATCTGCCTCCTTCAATAACAATCTCATTTGGGAAAAGCCACCAAGTTTCATGTATTCCATCATTCAACCTCCAATATCGTATTTCACTTTTTTCCTACTGAAGATCAAAATGAGCACGGGACTTAGCACTGCACATTTCAAAGATCTGAGGTCTTTGGACAGAGTATTACAAGTTCTTATCAGCACCACCATATGCTGTAAGACAGAACACACATAAACCTGTCAGCACACATAATTCTCATTTTTCGATTAAAGAGTACCTTACAGAGAAAACCAGACATGTTTCCTCTAGCATTACAATCTTGTTTAAGGGTATACAAATGCAATTAATCTGCCAGAGAAAATAACAAACCAAATAGCAACATATCTGAAGTAGGGAGGACTTGATTTGCCCATGAACTATTTCAAGTCAATTTTCTGTATATAATTGCAGTGTCAGTCTTGTGGAAAAACTTCTAACCAAATATACATAAGTAGTTTCAGTAATAGGATATTAAAGAAATCTAAGTTTCTAGTTTTGCAAATTTCTAGTCATTTTTTCTGTATGTGATTATGGAAATAAAATCTTTCTGAGTTTTCAGTAATGAAAACATCATCAGGCCAGCAAAGAATCTTCTAACAAAAAGAAAGCTTGTTTGCAGTGTGTGATAAAAAATAAAACTCGCATGTCCCAAATAGCATATGGTTTGTGTTTCTGAAAAAATAAAAAAAGAACCTAGTGTCTGTATAAATCATTAAAAAGTTATGAATTCTATATCATCTGGGTGGGCTTATAAACTGTGACTGTTACTCCACTGGTCCATATTAATCAGCATTTTTCATAAGACAAAGTAGTTCCTGTCACTGTAGGTTGATGGTCTGAGAATATTCAGAAAATGTAGTATCTTCTGTTATGAGTAAAAGATGATCTTAAAAACGGTTAGGCAGAGTAACTGGAGACCCCAAGGCTATACACAGCTCACCAGTCATCAGTCAAGGAAAAAGACTCTCTGAAGTAAAAAGACACCTTTCAAAGAGATAATGTCAGTAAAACCTTATTATGAGAATAATGTCTGTATGCATGGAGATTGCCAAAAGTTCATTTGACCTGTATTTCCCTTCCTCAGCTCTGGAATAAAAACTAGCTACAGCACCTAAGGGCAAATTAACATATTCAAACATTGGCACTCCCTGTTATTGACATTTAGTAACTTTAAGCTTACTAGATCCTCAAGGGCTTGATTTATCTTTTCTAAGCTACTAAAAATAAAGATGGGAGTTGTAGTAGTTGGTTGCAGGGCACAAAGCAGAAAGCTCCAGGCCAGGATTTCCAGCCAGATTTTGCTTGTTGTCCCAGGAATTTAAGAAGTTAAACCTAAAGCCATTTGCACTAAAGTCCGGTCTAAAAGAGCAACAAATGATGTTGCCTGCAGCATGTTATCACTGGTATAAGTGGCTTAATGGCAATCTGCCCACACCACCTCAATACCAGATTTACTACAATAAGTTACTTTCAAGGTCTTCTTCTCTTAATTGCTCATTGATTATTCACCGTTCTTTACAGTGAGAACCTCTGAGTTTAATTGGAATCAATGCTGACAAATGGTATACGGTCCCAAACCCTTACCACTGACTTAATTGGAGAGAAATACAATTCCAGTTTTAATCCTAAGTATGAAATGTCATCTCATCTGTTTTACTGTTGGGCTTTACAGCAACACTCAGATCCTTATTGTTTTGTCAGATGTTCAGTATTCCAAAATGCTCTGAAATGCATCACTACAAAAGGTTTTGTTTATTTGTTCTTTAATACAGAAGTATAGAGTTCAGAACCCATTTACACCCTTCTACCTGGGAAGGTCCTTATCCAGTGCTTCACATGCAGTTTTCAATTTTAATATCAAAGCAAACTGGCAGTTATTTTCAGTGTTCAGCAAAAGCAATGGGCCTCATCTAAACCAGTAGAAATAGGCATCCATCATGCATATCCGTATTACCTTCTAACTTAGGAAAGGTTAATATAAAATATAGTGTAGCTTAAACTGCAGGATATCCAATTATGAAGAAAGAGCAGATTATTAGACTAGATATATCCATGCACATCACTAAAGACAAATACAGTTTTAGACAGGTGTGCACTGAAGCAATTATATTCTAATTATATATCATGCAACATTTTTTTCACACTTAATTTAACACAAGACGTAATCCATTACAGAGGAATACAGTTAGTAGAATTTTAGTGCTGTGTTATTGCTATGAAATAAAAAGTACTTCTGTAGTGGATCTAAACATGATTTTAAGGTAATTTTTCACTCATCTGGGAAAAGTAAAAGGTAACTCTTGGAAAAGTCAATTGCATGAAGCAAAATAATGGCAGTTAAAATCACCAGGTCATCAAATGATGTCAGAATGTGAAAATCTAGTTCTTTTAATTATAATAAATGATACATTTATTAGTTTAAGCTATATCTGACATATCTGTTTGGAAAACAATGACAAATGAAATAAATATAACATACAAAACAGAGAGCTAACATACAGCAGTGTTTTAGCTTAGTAGACACAATGACTTTGAAAGACCCTTGTCAGACTAATAGTTCACTTACATTGATTATGCCAAGTTTTTGATTTTAGCCACTTTAATTCAGATAGTAAATACAACATTTTGGCTGTTATATGGTACTGCTTTGAATTATTCAGGAAAGGGAATACAAGGATAGACAGATCATGTCTTTTTATTCTTGATATAAGTAACAGAGTACATTTACTCTCTCCCCCTGCCTCCCTTTCTTTCTTCCCCTCCAGTTTTCATTTGCTTGCTTTTTAATTGTTCAGTCTGATTTCAATATTTAGATTATTTTTCTGAATTCCTATAAACCAAGTAATTAGAGAAAGTAGAGTGACATAAGTGATAAAGATATGCAGTACATATTAGGAGGTCTCCAATATCCAATCTAGCTCTTGTTACCCTCACTACTGAAAATGAGGGTTGGATCTTTGCAATGTAGTATCTCACAGCTAAGAAAGCTGCACATTGTAATATTGTTATACAGGGCAAAATATATAAAAAAAAAATACAACACACACTTCTGAAGTGTTACTAGCACTTATCTACAATAACAAAGCTTACATTAGTAGGAAATTCTAGATTTGATTTAGGACACCTAGCTCAGGCATAGTATAAATGCAGACACTTGTCTCCTCTACTGACTATTATGCACTGGAAGAAACAACCGAATTAATAATGCTTAAGCTCATGGCTTAAGCTCATGAATTACCCTTTCAGGAGACTTTTTTTAACATGTCTACATCATAGTATCTACAAGTGGTGGCCAGGGTTTGCCTACATCAATCAAAAAAAAAAAAAAAAAAAAAAAAAAAAAAAAAAAAAAAAAAAAAAAAAAGCGGGGGGGAGGGGGGAAAGGAAAAAGATATAAAAGGGAAAAGAAAGAAGAAAAGAGAAAAGGAGAAAATAAATAAATAAAACATGTACGAGCAGGAGAAGCAGCAGATAATGAGGGAATATTTGGCACATATACCAAGTGTGAAGTCAAAGCTTCACTCATGGCAGACCTGCCATTACACTGCTGGGGGAAGATAATAAAACAGCTATCCAGCTAGATAAATTGTGTATCTAACATAAGAAACAGGGCAGGTAGTGATGATGGAGCATTGGTTTTGTCCCGAGTTAAATGTGACAGTGGATAGCATTCAGAATGAGGGAGCAGCTCAGTTAAACCAGGAAGGAAGGGAATCACTTCAGAAATGGCAAGACATAGGCTGTCAATCTACATGTCAGGAACCAGATAACAATGAAGAAATGCTCAATTTTCCACGTGGCCAGGATGTGTTCCTACCACACAAGATAATGTGTACTGTGCACGCTACTGATGCCAAGAGCCGTGCAAGAGTCCCCATTACCATTTGCATCAGCTAATGACCTACTTTTCTTGCAACAGTATATATATAATGTTACCAATAAAAAATAATGTTACCAATAAAAGCATCTCCTGCTGCTTTGACAACACTCAGCAGACTCTAACTCCTTGTTCGTGCTATCTCCTGAACCTCACACAGCCTATTTCCCACCTACTAAGTGGCTCTGCATCTTTGTATTCACTTCCAATCTCGTCTCTACTACACCCTTCTCTCCCTGCTGCCATCTCTCTCCATCTTTTCCCATGAAACTCTACCATCACAACAGCATTCATCACCCAGCCCCACCCTTTTTCCAGTCTCCCTTCATTAACACCTTCTTGCAACAGATACAGAAAGCCAAATTTTATTTTCAGAGAAAAGTTTGTAATGATGAGCAAAGCCCTTTAGTGTTTTGTGGATCTAGCTCCACTGGAAAATTGTCCCCAAATTTCTAATTTCTCATCTTAAAAATCATGAAAAAGAAACCTCACCACAAGACAGGGAAAATGGCAAGAAATCTAGGGCCCTTCACTGACTGTGTTGTCTTTCCAGCATCTTTGGATTACACAGACTGGATGCATTTCAGGAAAATGACAGTCTTATTAATGCAAGTAGTGTATGGCTGGTACTAAACATGTAAAAGTGAGTTAATATTTAAAATTACAATGGTAGCTATACACATTTAGAGAATTGGCCCTCGCAATCATGAATGAAATATGGCAGCCTCATGCTTCACGCCAGCAAAAGCACCGAAGGAAAAGCTATTGCATGGAACTACTGCTAGAGACTTCTAATGCTTATTAAACTAGTCAGGAAACCCAGAGCTCAGAGCAGAGGTGATCTGTCAGAGGCCTGCTGCTGATGGAGCTACAGCAACACATGCTGATTCAGATTTCCAGTTCCCAAGTCCACACAGAACTCAAGGACTAAAATCTTCCCGCGCCAAGGTGACAAAGCCCACAGTCCCACCCCTGTGCCCGCAGTGGCTAAACACCGGGACACCAAACCCACAGCACACTGCAGACTTTGCTGTTGCCTCACCTGCGTGGAAAGCCGGTCTCGGTATTTGGCTGAGAACTTCACACGCACAGCAGCACTAGTAGAGTAATACAGAAAATTAAAACTCCGTGTCACCAATCCTTATGACATTAGGGGCATAAATAGGATTGAGCCGCTTACATAGGATAAAACTCTTTTCAGACAAGAAGAATAATTTTCCCATTAAGCACATGTACTTAAAGATAAGAGTAAGCAATTCGAGTGGCTGCCATATCATGACAGGAGCAGCCTTCTCCTCACACACGCCTCCTGTCCCCGCATCCCCCAGCGAAAGAAGCCTCCTTGCCCTCCTGGCTGGGTGAGCACAGGCTGAGCTGCCCCTTGGGTGGGACGCGTCTCCTACATGGCGAGACAGCGCAGGTGATCGGGGAATAAAGCAAAAGCCACCTCCTGCCATGCTTGCTACAGGGCTGGAGCCCATATGAATTCAGACCACGACCAGACCTCATTCAGTTCCGGCCCCGGGAGCGCGCGCTCCCACGCACAGCAAATCGCACCGCTTCCCAAACCCATTTCAGAGCTTATCCTCGTTCTAATTTAATTAATCAGAAAGATACCATCTCGGTGTGCCACAAAGGTAGCCAAGGAGGAGGCCAAAGCTGCCTCTTCCTTTTTAAGCTTATTTAAGAAAAAGAAAACAGAGTTTAAGAGTAATCATTGAGTTTCCCCCTCCTCCCAAACACTACTTTCCACTTTCAGATCACAGTCATCTGGATGAGCACCTTATCACTAGCCAACAGGGGGAACTCGGTGTTTGTATTTATATTTGCATTTATATGGCATTTCCATACACCGTATCTCAAACCACTGACAGAGCAATGAATCACAGACCTGGGGAGTGGTGACTACACGCATCGCGGCGGCTCACGAGTGGTGCAGCTGGAAAGGCTTTGGCTGCTAATTAATCTTGGCTGCCACTAATTCAGTGAGAGGAGAGCCTGGCCTGACAGACTTGGCTTGGCCTCGCAGTTTGGAGGAGAGCTCAGAGAGACAGCATTTTAGAAAGTTGTTTTGGGAATGTCTGACATGGCATTTCATTCAGGGGATGGGGCAAGGCACAGCACTGCCAAGAGACAGCACGCGCTGTAGATGCTTGACTAAAATACCATAGCATACTGTAGGGTTCAAGGAATTTCTTCTCTTATTTGGGTACACAAACAGAACACATCTCAACTATTTGGGAACTTGGAAGCAGGTCATGTAGTATGAAGGTGTACTGAAAATTCACCGAGCGTATTCAGGAGGAAGAAAACAACAACAACAAAACCACAGAAAAAACCCACACCAAAACTACTCAGCTTTTGAAGGATACCAAAGAGAATGTAAAATTCAGTCTGGCTCTGGCTATTTACAAAACCTGGATACAGCTTGGAAAAACAAAGGGATCAGAGCAGAGCATGTGGTTCTTATCTCTGCCTAACTCGAGGTTCGGGGCTAGTGAGAGTGGAGACCTGAGACAACTGCTACGAGCAGTAAGACCTGTCAGTAAGAGTTGTCACACTGTAGGGACCAACCCAGCGATCATACAACTAATAATGCAGCCACTTTGGGTGTGCAAATAAGCTTGCTGCCCCCAGAAACATCCAGGGTCGCTAAAACTGCCCTGCACTGTAATTGCTGTATTCATGAGAAAGTCAGGATTTCTGCAGGACAGCCCTTTTTACACGGCTGAAAGGAGTGGGAGTGTCTCCAAAAAGCCTTATTCTGTGCCTCGTGCAAAAGGATGTCACATCAGGGTCCCAGATAATTCATGCTTCTCATTCCTCATCAGCCCTCTCACTCTGTCCCACTCACACCAGCAAACTCAATTGTACTGCCAAGGCTGCAGACTGCTCTGATTAATTGCTCTCATTACTAGCTCATTTTTTAAATTTCCCTTCATTTTAATGCAGAACTTTCCTCTGGAACCTGAATTGTAATAAGTGAGAAGCAGCAGTAAGTATGAAAACAGGGCCCGGTGGCTGGCAAGAAGAGACTGCTTCAAAGGGAGAAAAATGAGAAGGCAACCCCTCAGAAAAGAGGAGCTAATGATGAGCAATCACAGCCAAGTGACCTGCTCAGAGAGGCCTGCAGACATGGATAAAGGGTGCTGCACTTCCAAGAGGAAAACCAAGAAGAAGAAGGGCCATGGGAAGTGTCGTATGATACCTGACTAAACCCTGCAGCCCCTGCCCTGACTCAGGTGCTGCTGGAGAGGTCAGATTAATGACAGGGACTTAACATTAAATGACAGGAAAGACAACTTTCTCTATAGAAATGACACATTTCCAGCAAGATTTTCTTTGAGATAAGTGAAAAGTAGATAAAACTCCAAGCAATTCTCAGAGGTGAATCAGAGGACTTGCTGTGGACTTACCACAAGTATGGAAAAACAGCAGATCTCACTCTCTCCTCACTAACGCTGACAAACGTATCCTTTGGAACAGAATGAATGGGAATGTAAACTTGAAAAATTAGGGGAACAGAAACATTTATTTTCTCAACGGATGAAATATTGAAGCTTCTGAATACGGCAGTGCCAGGCTATTATTCAAATGCATTACCAGTAAAAGGGTGCATGATGATTGTTCTTTGTGGATTACTTTCCGTAAGTTCAGCGCTCAAGAAAGGAGCATTTTCCTGCGTTAGGGTTGAAGGCATAGGCTTACACCTCAGTCACTGTGATTCTGCTGCACTGTGGTGTAATTGATAATTTAACTTATCTTACCCTGCCCTGGCAGATCCTGGAGTCGTCCTGTTGCTATAATGAGTGAGCTCGAAGCTGCTGTTTCACAAATTAAAGGTTCTTAACCACCACTCTTGATTACGGAAAAGAAAGACTAAAGTCTGCTGACTAAGTGTTTGAGTAATGCTAAAAGGATGGGAACCAGCAGAAACAAGGTACTGCTGTCAACCTCTGAATACATGGAAGCAGCTCAGGAAGAAGTTGTCATTTTCCCCCCAAAATGCTCCCACTTCATCACTGGCAAGAGGCAATTCAAGGCAGCCATCACGGGCTACAGGCATAATACAGCTCCTCCAGTTAGGAAAACAGAGTTTGAAAACAACCAAAAGATACAAACCCACATGTCCTGAGTCTAGTTGTCCTTTCATTATCATTTCTAAAGATAAGAAATACATTTGGTATTCTTCCTGGTGCATCAAAAAAGAAATGGTAGCTTACAACACAGGCCACATGTAAAATTATGCTAAATTAAAATACAGGAGCACCTAATACGATGTAATTTTGCAGTTATTAAGTACTTACTGAACTCTAACTTTAGAACCCAGAGATTTTTTGCAATGCATAAAGATGCAGTATACCTGTAATTAGTGAAATGAATAATTAGCCGAATGCTCAGCAAATAGCATTGACCTTCCTTGCCACTAGATGCTTGGTTAGCATCCATTTAGGGATGCTCAGCTAATAACCAGTTCACCTCCATGTTCAGCCCTTGATGGCTCAGAGTGCCTGTGCTCGTAAAATGCCCGAGAAATAACACGGACCCAGTTCATATGATCAAAAGAAGAGGCTGCTGTTGAAAAACAAACTAATGTACCAACTCTGGTTCTTTGTAATCCTGCTCTGCATTTCCCAGTCCTTAATTTTCTCCAATTAAAATTAATTCTTTAAGATTCACAGCCCAGAAATCCCATGTTCCCTGACATGTCAGGCTGTGGTTCTGTTCAGAGACAAACACAATTCCTTCAGAAAGCCCAGTCTGACACAATCAAGTACATCTTGTCAAAGTCCAGCTAATCACAACCCTGCACTTAATCACATCAGCTCTTTCAGCTGACACCAGACAGTATTACATTTGGGGATTCTTGGAAAGTTCAATATAACCTAGTATTCAAATAATCCAGATCACAGCTTGTTCCTCAACTTGATGCTGCTTTCAACAACTATGTCCTTATTCATTAAAAATGCTGTCATAATAAAGTTTCTGAGAAATCACATACATTCTACAAGTTGCCTGGAAAGAAATCAGTGCCTTGGGTTAAAACTTTTATTTGCAATCTGAGGATGGGTTGAAAAACACCACAGCATTATAAAGATAGATCGGGGAATATATCTGCTTTTCTGTGACTAGTTTTTGGACGTGCCACTTAAAAATAGTATCCCAGCCGCCCATGCATAAGATCCATTAATGCCTCTCCACTGCTGAGAACGTTCTCAATTTACAAAGCATCTTGATTAGGTTTATTAGCTAAAATTATGGATCTAGTTATTTATTTTGCTTGGACAGGATCTAAGAGTTAAGCATTACTGTCAGTTGTTGATGTTGTTTTCAGAACAGAAGGCAGAGTGACCACCAGGCTGATCAAAGCTCAGACTTACCACTGCACTTCCTTCTCCAAACACCACTCACCCCAGGCTTCCATGGTGTCCCATCATTCAGAGTCACCAAATGTTACATGACAGCTGCACTGTAAAGTATTTCTCTGTCTCCCTGCTTTTCAGAGGTACCCATGAGTGGAAGATACAATCCATTCAATATTTAAACCAGGTGGAATGTCATGGCTGTGAGATGAAAGTAAGGTTGCTCAGAAAGCAACTAGAGTAGGTGAGAAAAGTCTTTTCTGAGGAAGGCCTGTGTTCCTGCGGGGAGGTGTAAGCTCCAGCCTGCCACACCACTGCTTTATTTACAGAGCATACGGCCACTTCTGAAGGAAAGGAATCCCAGAACCTCTGCAGCCCCTCAGCAGGAGTCTCTGGAGGCGACCAGCTTGGAGAGCTGTGCAAAGACAATCCCCACCGAGCTCAGGGGACGCCGAGAGCACAGAGTTAGCCGGTGCTGCTCAGGGCTAGCCACTGTTTCCTGCCCCAGCTGCCACCCTGTTTCCCAGTTAGTTGGAGTACTGTAAATGCCCGTAAATTAATGAAATAAGTGGGGCTTTCGCTGGCTTTGGGGACCAGTAGCACTTTAACTCCTGCTTCCCAGTAATCCGGCTAACTACTCAGCAAGAGCCATGAGAGGCAAGCCCCCAGATGCTCTCATTAATAACGTGCTATAATTTTAGCAATACTTAACAGAGAGAACAGTTTTTCAATATCCAGCTATTCTCAATTTATTCTAACCTTCAAAGCTTGAATGTCTTCACAGAGAATTTCCACTTCTTCTGAGGATTATTATTTAAAGCAAGTATTATTAAATAATATTAAATCAGTTCATTTGCAAAGAAAATAATTAAAGTCACCTTAGGTAGAAAAAGAGGATGAATGATCTGACCTTTTAATTAAATGATTAACACTAGTCAGCAACAACATGGTGAAATGACAAAGGAAAAGTGACCTTTTTATGTCTTCACTAAGAATGGAAACAGGGCACCATCAGCATTTAAATCTTTTCAAATCGTTACAGAGCCACTCACCTCAAAGATCATTCCTAAGAACCTTCCAAGTTCAGCAATACCAAGACATGTACAATATATGGAATACATACTCTGCTCAGTGCATGGAAAAATAGCTATTCTTGCAAGTGACCAAGAGAAAAAAAGGTCTGTCTGTCATATTTTACTAGTATTTGTCTTAAAGGCTATGAAATGTATTCCTCTGAAACAGATGGACTTCTCACCGGTGACTCTCTAGCAAAGCCATGAAGTGACCAAGGTGGTTAGATATATACTGGACTACTCAGTGAAACAACAAATACTTCACACTGGAAGTGAAAGACAGATTGTAGGGCTTTGTTGCCTAGTTGTAAATCCACAGTTAAAAAATAAAGACAGAGATTAAAACAAAAAAAGGAGGGGCAGGGTTCAACACGTAAAGAAAATGAAAGCTGGTTTAGACAAAGTAAGTAAAATGTATTTTCTAAAAAGGCTTCTCTAACTTTTTATATTTTGAAGTATAGCTTTCCCATTGAATTAATTTCAGCTAGAACAACAGGTTAAGATCTTCACGTTATCTTAACCCAAGGAACTTACAGGTTCTGAGTGTTTACACCCTGAATGGAGCAGAGATAAAAGAAAATTGCAAATTACAAACTTTTTTTTTCTCTCTTTGTGGGTTACTCCTTAAATAAACTATATAAGCTTCAAGCACACAATGACACTTAAGTATCTGCAGTAGCTATATAGCAAAGAGCTCTGAAATGTATACTACCAAGCTACTACAATTTGCTTGTAAACCACGGATGTGGCAAGAGTATATCACATGGTGAGCTGCATTTTTATACAGATCCAGTCATATTCTTTCTAAGTAGCAAATCTAATCTAATATCTGGAATTCTGTTTTATACCATTTTCTCTAAGTCCAAGACTGTAGTTCTGGCAGCGTTTCTGGACACCCACACAGTTCTAAAAGAAGCCTAATCTGTACTTCTATTTCCTTTCATAATACCTGGCCCTTTAGCTAAGATCAAGGGCAGTATCAGTTCAATACCTGAGATACAGCCTCCTAGGAGAAGGTGCTCTGCACTAAAAGAGAAGAGGACTCAATGATACTGCAACTTTTCCATCACCTCCTATTAATATCCAGGTCATTACAATGCATGGCCATGTTATGGAGCAGCTGGAACTTTTTTAAACCCATTTTACTGCACCAGCTTTTATCTGTACATGGTTTGTACTCCTGGGCTGATTTTGATCTTCTGTTGTTGCATTCTTTATCACGTAGCAGCACCATAGATACCTTCCCAAGAATGAATACCAGTAACATAACTACAGTAAGCAACATACACATCTGTATTTTCTTAATACCTCGTAGGCTACATTTCATGGTTTGTTTGCTTATCTGTTTTTCTGCCAACACAGAAATAACTTCTGCTTCATTAGAATAATTTCAAATGTAGGAAAACATATACAGCAATAAAAACCTATTTCATTTTTATTGCATTTAAACCATATCCTTAGAAGTCTGCAGCATGTTTTATGTCTTCACAATAAAACCCATCTGAACACAGAAGTGAAATGAGCTATACAGCACTTCCATATCAAAAGAAATCAGTAAGAGCTCTACTTAGCGAGCTCTGCCACATCTGACTTTGAGTCTGATTTCCTCTGCACGGATGTACAGCCACCTTACACTGATTTTCAACTAGCATAACATCCAATTCATCAATACTTTGCATTTTTGCAGCTATTTGCATCTAGAGACAAAATGGCCTCAAAAATATAAACCATAGAGCTGAAGCTACAAAAAGCTTGAGGGATTCTCTGAAGAGACAGGCGTCGCAGCATCAGGCACACAGTACATCTTTTGTCTAAGTGAGCTCACATTCAGACATTTTGATCCTCAACTGTTAGGACAGTTTAAAAAAACATTAAAAAATCTATAGTTCTTTGCTATCTTAAGACTAATTTCCAATATGTTGCTTTGAGAATTTGATCAAGATGACAGCTGCTTGCCAGTGCCAATAAGTTATTGGCTTCTGTGGATTCTTCTGACCTCTGCAACAATAATGCATGAAAAAGAAAGAAAATAAACTTACCTCTTCATTTCTAACTTATCAGTTTTTTGTTATCTAACCCTGAAGTGAAAGAAATTACACGCACTTTCCCACATTTGTTTCTCATCTTTGCAAATCCCAGTGGCTCCACAGTCTCAAATGTGAGATAATCTGAAGATCAATGAGGGCGGATGTAAAACTCTTGCTAAGCCATGTTTTCCCAGCTGGGGGTAAATTCACTTGCCTGTATGTAAAATTTCCTAATTAGAAATGTCGAGTCTCTGTTAAAAGCTTCCAGAAATTGATGCTGAGCTCTCCAAAAAGTTAACTATTCCATAGCTGAGTCTTATCTGACTAGTCAGGAGAAACTGTCCCGTCTTGTTTATAATTAGGGCTATACTGGTGGAGAAATCAAGCACTTCCAGTGTGCTGCATCTACACTGCAAAATGCACTCTCTTTGCTTCTCAGTGTTAGATGCTGATTAATGAATACCTGCTGGCCAAGGACCCCTCACTTATGGGAAGCCTTGATGGAACCTTAAAGTAAATGACTGCCCCTCAGAGTTTTACTAGATGGGAGTTCACCTCAACCACAACAACAGCCCTTTACACCCCCCTTGAGATGTGCCCCGGGCAGATCAGAGCTCTTGTGCTCACTCACACTGTGGGTGTCCCTGGAGAGTTGTTACTCAAGTCCCAGAGACTCACCACAGCCTGGTAAACAGAGCAATTAGGAAAATCTTTGATTACCAGCCCACTCATATGACCTGCAATACTGCTCAACTCAGAGGGGAGTGGGGGACTCCAAACTATGTAATCCACCTGTTATACAAATGACCACAAAAATCTGTGTTTTTTCCAGTGCTTATCTTTAGGTCCTTACCATTGGACTGTGTCTACTGAAATTCTGATTTCAGTGGGAGATTGGTAAAGGGAACATCACATACTCAAAATCAATAGCCTGTGCTCCCACTATTAGGGACTCTTCCATACTATAACATAGTTACTCTCTGGATGGGTCTTTGCAATGTTACCACATTTCCAAGCTCTCGCTATAATTTGAAGTAATTTTAGAATAAGGGAACAGTTACAAGCAACAACACTGTTAAAACTCTCTTAGTCTTCAGAACCATACTGTGTTAACTACAGAATGATGGTATTTGTGGAGGAGGGGAATGGCTTTAAAGATTTGTACAGAGATAGAGTCCCAACTGATCCTACTTATGTATGTACAAACCATGAACAAATTCACTGATGTGATAAAACATCCGTGAAAATGCGAAAATGCTATTGCCAGAATCATGGCCTTGGCATTCATGTGACCCTCATTTTAACTAAGGAGCTGCGGTCATGATAAAACCTGATGTCTGGAATCAGAAATTTAAAAAGCCTTTAGATCAGCAGAGACAAATTGAAGACACGACAGTCACACTCAGCTTCTTCAAAGAAAAAGCAAATTTGGATTTGTGTTCTCAGTTAGAGATGAAACTAAACAGGATAAAGAAGAAAGAAAATGTTAACAAACCCCTATCTAGATGTTTAGTCAGATACTTAACTGAACTGCAAATGAGAAAATGGAACCTCTTAATACCAGTTGAATTGCTATCAACTTTTGGCCTAGTTGTAACACAATACTGTAATGTCTGGACAGCTTCAGCACTGTCCTGTGGACTTCCCAGGGAAAAGAAAGCTCAGAAGCCACAGCCAGTCCTCTCACCCCCATACTGCTGCCAGCCTCCCTTTTAACACCTAAGAAATACGGCAAGAAGCCTTATTTCTGCTTGTTTATCCAAAGAGAAGCACTGACATTTCCCCAAACAAAATAATGCCAGAAGTCACCTGTGCTTTTTTGTGTATCTGAGTATCAGTAATTGTCCTCCCTGCTTAGGCTGATACCTATGAAACAACCAGTGTTTCACTCCCACTTGCAGAGTTCCAGTTATTGCTAAGATTAGATGGTGTATAAGTACAGGGCTTCAGGCCTCGAGTGCTATTCTCTCCTTATGAACAATCAAACAACTGCACTGTGTTCTTCATACAATGGCTGGAAAGCTCCAACAGGCTCATACTTTCTCTCCCCATAAGAAATAAAAATTATGGAGGGGAGGAAAAAGAAGTTAAAGCAGTTTTTTCCTTTTTCTTTCCACACTTTAAGTGAAATAACAGGCTAAAATGTGATGTCTCTACCACAGTGTGAAATGGCTTTCAAATAATGGGAAGACATAAAAGTGGATGCCACAAATGATAAGTAGAATGTTTTCCAGGGAGACAGCAGTTTCATTACTGGAAGCAAAAAATAAACACATCTTCAAAAAAACAAATACATTTGGACTGTAAACAGGGGTCCAAAGGATTGTTCAAACTCTCACCATTTGACTCCAGTGCTCATATGTAACAGATAGCCTTTGTTCTGCTCCATCCTAACAGCCACTTACTGGGTTTCAAAGACAAGTAACAGAATAATTGAAAAAGGATATAAAATGGGTTATGTTGGCAGTGAAATTTCCATTTAAGAAAAGGCTACTAAAACCTGGTTAACCTGTCCTTCAAAGAATGAAAGTTAGATGGGCTCTAGTGACAGTAATTAAGATTAAGGAAGACCCTTCTTTTTGCTTCACTATAAGAGCAGGCTATTGTAATTACAGCACAAGAATAAAAAAGTTAAGGAAGTGTTTCTTCACACAGTGTATAATCAGCACGGGGCATTGCCAGAGCAGGGCACAGTCACCTGTGGGAAAGGCAAGAGGTGATGGCTAATGCTCCTCTCGGCAACATCTGCAGGCTCTCAAGAGGAGCAGGTAATGCCCTGTTGGCCCTGGGTGACTGCTGAGGAGCTGGAAGAGAAAATCCCCCCAGGAATGCTGCATAATAATCTCTGCAGCACCAGGATCGGGTGTCTGCTGAAGCTGGGTGTTGATGGTGATACTGTTTGGGTCATTTCCAGTGATTAGATTACTGCATGTCTGACCTTTCTTTCCTTTGAACAGAATCTTCCCCCAGTCCCAAACCCCAAATAATCAGACCAGGAAAGGCTTTGTGCTGAGAATTAAAGAGCTGATGAATTCAGGAGATGATACATTTGCCTGCTATGAATAAAATATTTCAGAACCGTGGTTTCATCCTGTTCCTTGCTGGGTGTGGGCTGAGTGCCTGCAAGCACTTCCCTCCTGCCTAGCCCATGGCCAAAGGGTCCCGCAGCATCAACCTCGCTGCCCCAGTACAGCCCCAGTACCTCCCCAGAGCAGCCATCTGACTCAGCAGCAGGCAAAGCCTGGCAGATGTTCAGCCTTTTGGGGCACTTGGAGTTCAAAATGCTCATTGTTTCCAGCAGAATGAAATCAGCACGTCGTAGATACTTGCTTGGTGCTTGAAACAATTTGTTGCTCTGACCGGTGGCTGAAAGAGCTACCGGGGCCATCCCGCTGCAGAAGAGCTAATAGATTTGAGTATTAGACTCCTGGGTGACTCCTGGCATGAAGCTGTCTCTAACAGGCATCAAAATTGTTAGTCGCTGTCCCGGGGAGCCTGATGCAGTTAGCTACTGAGTGAACACATGTACAGCACTGGCACCGGTTAGGTAAATAGGGAGAGGAAGCAAATGAGGACAATAAACCCAAAGCCCCAGTCAGTGATGGTTAAAGACACATTGATTTCACCCTACACAATTCTCCAGACTGTCTTTGATAAGAAATTTCAGGTTAGCCAACAATGTGTTTGTCGTTTCACTGTTTGACATCAGTTGAAATGGATAAAAGACACTAAACACCAGTATCATTAAGGCAAAAAAAAAAAAAAATCTAAAAAAATACTGAAAAAAATGAAGTATTTCCTCTCCTTCATCTCAACCCAAAATTGTCCCATGTTCTTTCAGATACCTGTTAAAATTAGCCATGACCTCTTGAGGTGAGTCATTGTGAGAGACGAGAGAAAATGCCACATTGTCAAAAAGTAGCTCTGAAATGTGCTTAAACTAAGGAAAAAATCGCAATTTGGGGAACTAATTCTCATTTCTCACTGACTGCAGTTTTCACAGATTTTAATTAGATATCTATCATTCTCATAATCACTACTGTAATTACGGAGAGTTATGAAATGCTGGAAGTGGCTCTTTGTTATTCAAAGGTAAAAGAAAGAAAAAAAAAGGAAAAAAAAAAAGCCCCACCAAACCACGTAGAGACAAATTTTTAGAAACCTCAAGTTTCTGTCCTGCTATTTTAGACCATGGGCAGTCCTGACTCAAATTCAGCTTCAACTGAGTGGCATCTGTACACATCACAATTTGGGTTGGCATTTTGCTATGGCAAGAATTAATCCTATACAATGAACTCTTCCCCCAAAACAGACACCCCCGTGACCTACCTGCAGGTACCCACTGCAGTTACTTTCCATCACTGAAATATTGAGTTGTGTGAAGTGTGGTACCCAGAACATACAAAAGACAGACCACAATAATTTTTACTAAACACTGTTAAACTCAGAAGAGGAGAAAAGGTGCAAGTGGGATTTTGTCCTCTGTTCTAAAATAACTAGATTTATTTGATTTAGATTTAGTAAATGAAGTCATTGACAGAGCTCTGCCTACACATCTCACCTTGCACACAACAGACTGGATGGAAAATAAACCTCAGTTTGCAGCATCCTGTGACATATACTGAACATTTCCAGCAAAAAAATGTGGACATATCTTTATTTGACACAAACGCATCCTCTGGAAGCAAACACATTACCAGCTTCACATAGAAGTATAGAGTGAGTATTTGTGTTAAATGCTTTAAACAATGGTGTTAATGAATGTAGCCTGCCCTCCTACCATCACACAGACATGGAAAACACTTTGCAAGAGAGTACAACAGGCCCTTGAAACTGCAAAGGGAATCTGACATTATAAGGCAAAGAAACAGCTAATCATTCTGGGAGTATGAAGGTGGTAGATTTTTTTTCTTTATTTTGACATAACTACTGTGCCATTAAATAGAGTAACAGCCCTAAGTTAAATAATGAAGGTCCTTTGAAGGGTCCACGTATTTTGCTTTTCTTTTGAAAAATAACCACCACCAACAAAAATTGAAATGTGTCTGACAGTATTAATTAGAAACTGAAAATTAGCCTCATAGCCACAAGAGAGTCAAAATTTCCAGGATCACTATTCCATTAATTTTCATTTATTTCTAGCAGATGGAACTCTAGGAAAAAATTTTACTTGTTACCATGATACTCCATACCAGTCCTTGACTCTCAAAATCAGCATGTCACAAGGCAGAGTTATGCCCTATTCTTTTTCTCCTGTTACCCACACAGCTCAGGAGTCACCAGAGGCTATTTTTCCTCTTTCATCAAAACTGCAAAGATTCAATCTGGTGACCTAAAAACCTAGGCAACCCTAATAAGGAAAATGGAAGTTTTCCTGAACAAGGACTAAGTCACTCTAAAATATTAATTCCTCCAGCAGGAAGGTTATTCCAACACCAAATGCAAGAGACTGAGTTTGATTCAGCACTGCAGAAACCCAGTGCAACGTGTCTCTCCAGCCTAAAATCCAACCTGCTTTAGTGAATTATCATCACTATGTATTATCTGTTGCATTGAGAAGCCTCAGTTATTAAAAGGCCCTCAGCTGCTGCTGTGGCAACTGTTAGAGCAGGGATCACTCACACACACAGACCTTACTGTCTGGGAGATAAGATTATCTCCCTATTTATGAAAATGTGAATAATTCTGAATATAATTATTCTAATAAACAAAGACTAGAAAATATGAAAATACCATAGATTATCAGGTGTGAGGGACTATTGTGAAAGTTATTATAGCTCTGACTGGGTATGAATACTGCTTTTGGAAATAACACACTTACTTTATTCCATTCCACAGTGGGAAAAACGAGGAGCTCCCACATTCCAAAGACATTTATTTGGTTTTGTCCTTCGCGTCATCTGAGCTTTGGGGATACACACTGAAGACTTGAGGTCAATACTCAATATTATCTAGGTCAACTGTACACGTCCAGCACTGTTCCTGAAAGGAGAAAACAAACAAATGCTTTCCTTAAAACAGCCTCTGGGTTTTAATTTTTATTCCTTTTCCTAAGGGAGCACAAGAAAACAGATACTGTTTAATAAGTTTTAAAATTAAATATTCATGCACCAAAATATTATTTAACATAGATTTCATAATATTTCTTTTGAGATAATGCATTAGAAGAGAAAGGCTATCCACATTTATCCTTCAACCAGAGTTCTGTAGCTCACGCTTCCTTCAAACAAATGCATATTTGGGATGTAGCTTTCTACAGTCTTACTTTTGTCTGGCACTGTGCTGTGGAACAAACAGCCAGAGAGATGCAGCAATACGCATAACCTTTAGCTGAGCTGTTATCACAAGGAAAACAGTTACTGTTGCTATGGTTGTTTGGTCAAACTGTCACCCCATATCAACATTGTTACTATTCACACTTGACAAAAAGATATCTTAAAAAAAGAAGGGGGGGGGGGGGGGGGGGACAGAGACCACACGCTCAGCAGAGGACCCCGTCTATCGCTCCGTTCTGCTTCCAAAGTCGCGCTCTGGCAACGGGCGCCCCCGCGGCTAGTAGAAAATACCATTAACT